>ML779376.1:1580875-1604682 GCA_009831015.1 Picea engelmannii
AGAGGGGGTACCCCCCCTCTGCACTCCCCCGCATGGAAGAGTGTACATACTTCTGGGGTGTAAATACTTCATGGGGTATAAACACGGCTGAAAGCAAGGACCTCTGAATCACGAATATTATCAGGCTCCACAACCAATAATCTCCCACTTGGAGACTGATCTCAACAACTCCACCGCTGCTGTATATGCTGGACTCTGAACCTTCTTGGACCTGGAAAATTTCTCATATTCATCTTCATTCTTGAAGACCAACTGAAAATGAGCAAGAACTCAGTTTCTCCTTGGTTACTCCCTTTGTTAACATGTCTGCAGGATTCTGGCTAGTGTGTATATTTTCCAGCTTCAATTGTCCATCTTCCAAGGCAGATCGTATGAAGTGGTACCTCAACTGTATATGCTTAGTCTTTGAATGGAAGGTTGAGTTCTTTGCAAGGTGAATGGAACTCTGACTGTCACATTACAACTTGTTGTTCTCCTGCTTCTTTCCCAATTCCTCCATAAACCTTTGTAACCAAATCATCTCTTTACTAGCCTCTGTAGCAGCAACATACTCTGCCTCTGTTGTTGAAAGTGCAACAACCTTTTGCAGTTTTGAAATCCAACTTACTGTTGTTCCACCTATAGTAAAAACATACCCTGTGGTGCTCCTCTTGCTGTCTTTATCACCTGCCATATCTGAATCAACATATCCCTATAGAAAAGTGTTTGAACCTCCAAAACACAATGCATGTGTAGTAGTACCTCTCAAATACCTGAGAATCCACTTTACTGCCTCCCAATGTTCTTTACTTGGATTGTTCATATACCTGCTCACAATTCCTTTGCAGGAATTGTGAAGGAAATCACCTTACTCGTTTGTGTCCTACTACTGTCGAGATACGAGAAGCGTGTTTCTCACCTAGGGGCCCTTTAGGTTTTGAGGCATATGTGGTTTCCTAAAACTATGTTTCTCCTTTGATTGACACAACAGTCATGTCGATGCAATCCTCTCCTGAACACACCCCCGATGTTGAGGGTGATGTGTCTCTTGGCCCTATTTCCATGCATCCTATTCAACCCAGAGTTGAATAAGTGGTCATAGCGATGCAATATATGGTCAATCCAACTCTTCTTTTGGAGGGTGATTCATCCTTCAACCATGTCATTAACATTTCTGATACAACACCTTCTGAAGAAGAGAGAGTTTTACTTTCCCCGATTACTCTCCCTCCAAGTCCTGAGGAAGTTCCCATTGATTGGGATGGTCTTGTGGGGTATCCAATACCTCCTCCTATGTCCTTTCAAGTAAGAGACATTATCTGATATATCACGGAGACAGTGACCTCTGCTAGCACTTTATCCTCCTCAAATTGGAGAGATTTTTGTTTTCCTAAGATTGTGTCGGCTATTCGTAAAATACTAACATTTCACAGAAATCCAACACAGGAGCCTTGGCCTCCCTTGTGACATGCCACCTAGAAACTCCCAAGTGATTCTGATTTAATCTCTTTTCTGACTCGTCTAAAAAAGTAAAAATAGTGTCAGGTGAATTTTTCCCTTTCACACTCGTTAAATTGGACTCGAAAGGTCATGAGTCTTAGTTAAGCTCTTTTCTGACTCATTTTGAAAAAGAAAAAAGATTGCCAAGTGAACTTGTCTCTTTCAAACTCATAAATTGGATTTGAAAGGACGTCTATTTGGTACAAATTTATCCATTTTTCAAACCAAGTAGATCAAGATTATGGAAAAGGGCATTTTGTGGCGTTAAGTTGTGATTTCATCTCATGCCCTTGCTTGCATTATTGAGCCTATTGTTGGTTCTCTCTTTGCATTATAAACCATTTTCCTCAACAGTTTTACATCCTCAACCAAGCAGAGCCTCATTTATATCCTTTGCAACTTGACACCCTATACCCAGGAGGGAACATTCCCCTGAATTTCCATCTCCCGCATGCACCTCCTTGCATTGAGCATAGGTATGTTCCACTGCTAGAACTAGTTTTTCTTTCTTGCGACACTCCTTTCCTCCTATGTATCATAGTATTCATTTGACTATGAAAAAACAAAAACAAATGGGCAGAAAGGGAGTATTATCTTACATTGGTAGCAGTCGTGTCACCTTTGAACATAGCACAAAGTTTCTGAGTCCACTTGCCATCATAATTTTGGGTTTAACATGGCCTTAGAAAGTTGAGCTCGTTACAAAGAGTTTGATTTATGCCTCCTACATCTCATGGTTTCATCATTGAGTCTATGCTTCTAGATTCTTCCATATGTCTCATGCTCTTGTTCAAAGGATGTCTATCAACCTGTGTCGGCCATTCCTCAGAACTCTTGACTTTGCATGTCAACCATACCCTCAGTTTGTCTCAGAATCACATGAAGTTGTAGTCCTATTGTGCACCCTAGTCCTACTTTCCTCATTGGTAGGTAACCTTGAACCCAACAGTTGACATTTCATCATTGGTCGTTGACTGGGTGGTTTCCCTTATGTTCGATGGCAAGACATATATTCACACATTGGGATTCATGCAGTTTCTTGGATGCCATTAGCCTTATTTTTTGTTTCATCACCTTTATCAACATTTTTCCTCATTGGTTTCTATTCAGAGGGTCTTTTTCGTGTATCACTTGCACTTGGCACATGTGAAAGATGCACAGGGTAATTGGTTCATGAACATGTTCTTCATCCAATTTCCTCCAAATCATCAAGCTCCTGCTTTGTACCTTATGTTGAATGATGAGAGATGCCTTAATGTTCTCCTTTCAATAGGTATCCTTCCATCAACTTCAGCCCATATATTTTGGAAGCAAGACCTAGAGGCCTATGAGTACCTAGAGGCTTACAGTCATTAGTGGAACATTCTCTCACCATCAACAGTTGGGAATACATCAATATATCCTGATCGATGGATTCTTCAAGTGTTTGACCCCAACTCCTTTATTCACACTTGTAAGAATGTATTTGTGTCTTGATACCTACATTCATCATCGATAGGTTGTCTTGTGGATTTTAACAATATACCTCAATGACCGGTAATCAAATGAAGTTTCATTGTGTTCGACCTCAACTCCTTTATTCACATGATGTAGACTTGAAACTTTGGTGGATTGTGTAGAAGACTTGAAGACATCATTTTGTAGCCACAACTTTCCTGAGATGTTACTACCTTTTCATTGGACCAGTCCTTGTGTGACTTCAGTGATCATGGGAGATCAGATTGTACTCCAATGTATACAAATATCTTTAGATTGATTTTGAGACTGGTGTTACTGGGCCTTTTTCATGACCATGACATTATTTGGCATGTAACAAGATTTGTATTTTCCTATCCATGGCCATGGACAATTGTTTGGTATATTTTCACATGGATCTTCAATGTAATTCAAATTTCCATCCATGTATGCAAAGTCAGTACATATTGTAATGATAAACTAGTTCTTCTAGCTGGGTCCCCATTACTCCACTTCTAGTTTTTTATAATGTATTTTGGCCATTGCAGATACTCCTATGACATCACACATTAGGGGGCATCTGTTATAGCAATATTTTCCTCACCCCATGCAATCTTGCACAAAAGGCCTTTTTCCATTTCCCTATGCAGACTTCAAGTCCCTTTTTTTCAAATCCTAGAGCTAAAGACAATATTTTTCCACATATACACACCCTTCCTACTATACAACATGTGTATACGCAGGTTGTACCACTACAGCCTGCGTACATAGGGAAATGTGCCCAAAATTGAAAAATGGTGTCAAGTTTCCATGTCATGTCACGAGAGAAATGATCCTTGGCCTTCCATATATTGGAAACGTTCTTACTCGGCCCTTGAGTTCCATTTGAAGGCTATAAATGGGTCAAATCTGAGTTATGGAAAATAGGAGAAAGAATTCAACTTTGAGAGCAAAGTTACTCTGGAGAAATTATTCACTTCACATTGAGTCTGGATCCCTTTGTCCTTTAAGTATGAACACATTGTTCATCCCCCAAGCTCTTCTCTTACTAATTGAGAACTTCATTGTCTCTCTTATATGAGCTTGCCTTTGGTGGAGGATTGAAGTAGTGGAGGCCTAGCTGGAAGGAACTTAGTTTCTCAGTTCTGAACCATGACGACACGAAACTCTGTAACTCATTCACTTCTATTGATTATATATTAATAGAAATACCCTTTTCTCGTCCAATTAATATCTTGCAAATATTTGAATTATTATTCCATGGGCGTATTTTTTATGAATATTGATGGATTATGCTATTTAATGTGCTAACATCATATATTATCACCATATGCTTGTGTTGCTTGGTTGTTGAGGACTAGTTGTAGGTATATTGCTTTGAGTCAAGTGCTCAATGATGGAATTCATCGAACATCTAGAAGAGTTAGGCCTCTTATATTGTATTGTTAGAATATTTTCTTATATAGCATACTTGAGATTAGAGTTTATTTCGGTAGTCATTTCCGTCTATTGTGGCTTACCCCTAGCCATAGAGAGATTTTCCTCGTAATAGTAGGTGGTTATGGTCACATTGATACATGAGGAGGGACTCAAATACTGGAAAAAAATTTATGTGCTCGGAAGGGAGGTATTTCAGGTCATGGTTGGAGGATCCCTTGGCCAACTAGGTTGAAGAAACCATCTTGAAAAAGATGATTCAATTCGTGTGTATCGACATCAAAATGTATGGAATACCAAGGTCTCCTATGACCTCTTTTAAAATTTCCTCTACCTCTATTGCCTCTATCATTACTTACCCTTCTGATGAAACTCATCCTAAAGCAATGTTCCAATTAGTTATGAAAACTCCTGACATTCTATGCACCAACCCTAACTAAATAAAATGAAAGGTTGGCTCTATCATTCACAACAACAACACATGGAATCAATCCATTCATCATACTACTCAAATCGATGATTAATTTCTATTGAATAGGGAAACATAGGGATATTGGTAAGTTAACGGGTTTATAATGAGAGAAACATGGTGGCATGGACGAGAACCACCAATGGATACTTTTCAAGCAAACACAGATGAAACTTCCGTAAAACAATATTTCCATTTCCAAATTTCAAAATCCGTTCACTTCCTTTTATTTCTTTTAATATCCAATTCAAAATAGCAGAACAAGGAATTAAAATGAATTTGGGAATATGATGGGCTTGTAAGGAGTGAAAAGTTGTATAATGAACGGGAAATAAGATGGGCACTATTCCATTAAATAAAATCACATTTGTTTTTTTAAATGATACATCCTTAATTGCCAAAGAAAATACATTTTAAACTGTAGGTAATCTCAAAGTTAAAGACACAACAACTTCCATATCAAACCCAAAACAAAACTCCAGGACTATCAAACTTAGCCATTTGATTCTTATCTTTTCTTCATTCATGTTTGATAGAACAAAAACACAATTTATAGACAGATTGTTCATAATTCCAACTAACAATGACCATATCTAGATCATTGAGAACAAACATGAGGGAGCTAAAGAAAAGAACTTGCCATCGACCTTAATCATTTACATCAACCAAATTTAATTTATGTACAATGGACTAGGTTTGAGACCCTATATTCTATTAGTTGGTTACCTTTTCCTTTTATCAAAAAACAAATGGCTCCAAACATCACCGATCCAAAACCATTATAATCAATTTCTTCCCACTATGTAATTTTATAAGCAAAAATGTTTTTTATACGATAGACCATCAATAGAATCATTCCAAAAATTAACAATGGACTACATCAAGTGAAAAATGGAGCATAACATAAGATAACACTCTTCAACATACGAGACTAGTATCACCACTTTCAGTAAGTTATGTCACAGGTTGGGTTCGAAACCCTAGTGTTCCTTTTTTTTAGTCACTATACGACCTTCAAAAACAACCAAGACTCTTGTAGGTAGTCAGCCAATGAACCAAGGATTTATGAAAGTAATGAATCTCTCTACTATCGGGTTAACACATAACAATTTCAATACCCAAGTTCAAGTTTATAACAGTCACAATCAGGAAGAACGGGGATTGAATGGTCGGGTGGGTGAGACGATTTTGCAAGTGGGGTTTGGTAAAATGAAACCCAAACCTCCATTATATTTACAACAAAGTTTGACACAACCACTTCCAAGGTAGTCGCGAGGAAAAAACCCAACTCTAAATACAAAAACTATGGAATGGTAACTCGACAGGGCCACATGCCTCTAATGGATTGAGCAGGAGGTAAGAATAACCATATTAAAAAAATCGAGAACCGTCTATCTCTTTTGATTACTAGAAAAACCCTCTAGGATTCTATCACAGGACATGGGTGATAACAAAACAAAATTTCCATAATTTTATCAACAGTAGGGAACAACAACAACCAGTCATTCACCCTGGGTGAAACAATAATCAAATAACCTCAACATGAAGGAGTATTAAAAAAATCCCAACTTGCAATAATAAAAAATGCCAACCAACATCCATTGTACAGATAGAGCATACATTCAACCTTTGTCTCTTTCAGAAAGCAAACACCCTATATGTGAATTCTAAGAGACAACATATAGATTATATCCAGAGAATAGTTACAATGATGAATGGAAGGGCGAGAGTCACCATACCTATGAGGAAAGCACCGAAAAAGAACCAAAGACCACAATTATTCTCCCAACGGTCGAGCGAAACGGAGGAAAACAAACCAGAACAACCAAAAATGTGTGACAAAGTGAGGGTGGTGAGCTCGAGGTGGGGTAAGAGCAATGTGCAGTAAATGCACATTGCTTCTCCACCTTCTCATTAATTTCCATCAACCATAGCTAGGGTGAAGTACATCCAAACTTCATCATTTGCATTAATCAACCATATTCAAATCCAACATGTCACTTCTAATTTTCCAAATTGAAATGAAAACCCTCCTATACTATAGTTTTATACTAGCACCATAATATAATATGTCCCATATTTCTAACAAGTTCCAATTTGCAAGGATCGATTGACCTCAAAACAATTGCATAAACCATAATTATTGTCCACCAAACATAACCAATACCAAAATACAATATGCCATGAATGCAATATGTCATAACCAATTTTTTTGAGAGTTGGAGTTTGAATTTTAATCATAGATGTATAAAAGTTATAACCAAAGTGCTTGTTACTTAAAACCTTCCTTTGACTTTTAAATTTCCAACCCTTACCATCTTTGATTGCATGTGAAAACTTGTTCGAATTCCTGTGTTTTTTTTCAAACTGTAAAATGCTTCGTAAAGTTGTGATGTGTGCAATTATGAGAAGAGTTTATTTATCACCATGATTTAAACAAGGGGGTCCCACCTATCTAGTATATTATTACATATTTGTATATAAATAATAAGGCATTGCAACCCATTTTCATGCAGGGGTATTATGTTGCACTTCTAGGCGTCAACACCCTCTTACCCCACCTATTCCCTCTAAACCACTTCCTTATTTGTCCTTAACAATTGTTGAGATGATACCAGTTACCCTTGTATCTCTTAAGGAACCTACACAATCCCAACCTAACCCTACAAAAACTATGAGAGGAACTGACAAAGGAGGCAAAGTTAAGAAAAACAGGGGCATAAAGAACCCTGGACAAGCCATGGACACCCAAAAACTAGCACCTAGAGTCATACCAACATGCTCTCTCTATGGTATCCCTATCCATGCTACCAATAATTTTCTTCAACTCCATAAACTTAAAGAGATTCTTAATTCTAATAATTTAGAACCAATTCCTTCCACACCTTTTGTCCAAGTTTCCCTTCCTGAATCATCATCTAAGCATATCAAGTATTTAGAAATGAATCAAACCTATTCTTTGTGTGATATGTACGGTAATTATTCTCATCATTTTCCTAAACTACCCCAATTCCATGATTCCCTTGAGGTCATTCATCAATTGAATTTCTCTTCCCTAAAATACAAAACCCTAGTAGTAGAGGACCTCACCCTCAAATACGAATTTTTTTTCAAGGCTAACAGTAAACCCATAATTGAAATTGATCCCCCTGATTTTAAAATTGATGAGAAATCCATGAAAATATTGTACCTTTAAACTTCCATAGGATTGAAATTATCGAAAAATGCTTCATTTTCTACTAACATACATCAAATCATCCCTTGTATTCCTCAGATCAATCCAATCTCAATAATGGTGGAGCCTTCATCCACTAGTCTCGAGTCTACCTCAATATATGTCACATATGTGAACCATAACTCTCATTCTCATGGCATTTATAATGGGTTCACTACCCCATATTCCACCACCTCATTTTGTAGTGTTGGTTCTCACATCGCTTTTGTAAATTGTACATCTCATTAGTTGTGTTCTCATGCCTTTCAGATGTACCATTCATCTTATTTATACATCGATTATGATGTTGGTATGAGTTGTTATTCAAAGAATCCAGCCTTAGTAGCTTGGGACATGTTTACCCTCATGCATACCCTTTTCCACTCAAGTGGAATTTACATTGGAAATGCCACCAATAACTACGTTGAATATGATGTTTTTATTGGTTTTTTTATCTAATTCCCTTGACTATCACATCCATCACCTTCATGTTTGTCTTGATTCCCAGATTATCGTCATGAATTTGAATGACATTTATGATGTGTGTAACCCTAACCTTTGTAGAAAATATATGCAAAATAAAATTTATGTGCATTCATTTGAATCAATTTCATTTAGCCATGTTCCCATAAGAAAAAATAACTTTATAGATACCATTGCTAATAATATTCTAGATTGGATTTTAGCATATGTATACATAACAAGATAATATTTTTCATTTACTTCTAATCCAGTGTGCATTAACATATGTAAAGAAGTGATTGGTGATCCACATTTTCTTTTTCATATAAAAATTTGCATCCATAGTGCACACACACACACACACACACACACACACACACACACACATAATCAACACATCATAAGGTTTTGCATCTATTTAGAATCCACTACTCTAAATACATATGGCATTCCCATATAATGATAAATACATAAGAAATTGGGGGCATGTGATCCACCCATTCTAACCATCCTCATCAGAAGGATCTCATGCTAGTGGTACCATGTCCCTCATAGAAATATCCCTAACCACTTGTTTGGTTATCCTTTCCATACATAGAAGTGGGTTCTATTTGAATGGTGCCCCAGTGAAATATGTAACATATATTTCATCAAGCTCATTCCATCCTTTCTTAGATACCCAAGTAATTAGGTTATCAAACCTATCTCATAGATCATTTAATATATCATCCCTCTAGTCTTTATCCTTGGGCCTTGATGGTCCTATATCGACATACCCACCTCTCACCATTTGATTTTTCTATCCTACCAACTTCACCCATGCAATATCTACAATTTCATAAAGGAGCTCATAAGTACCATATATTGAAAAATTCTACACTATGTTATTAAAATATACAAAAAACATGATGTTACTATACTTACCATATATTTCCCATGCTTGACCAACTAGCAGTGATATCTCAAGGTTTGCTTGATAGTTCATCCCTGCATAAGGATGATCCTCCATGTATAATGGGAGTTGGTCATAGTGTACAAACAATTTTGTCCAGAACACATTTATGAACCCCCCACATTCCGCTCACCTTAGTAGCTACACCTAATGCTACATCTGATTATCATGTGGGACCCCATCATGAATGGGAAAGTGATGTCAGAGAGTGGGTGTATTCCTCTCAAAAAAGAAGGAACAAAGGTATGCCTCATATGCATAGTTACCTATTGAAGCCTATCAATGAGAGGTCATTTCGAACTTTAGTATCATCAACATCATATATTCCCACCCAAAGTAGGTCCCATCCAATACTTTCTCTATCAATATAATCTTCCCTCTAGATAATTTGTGTAGAGATTCACTACCCAATATGTGGATCACCATCGTAGCCATAGCTCATATTTTCAACAAATCTAAGTCTATAAGATGTGTAGTTGAATATTTTACCCTAGCACAATGTATGTACTGGGTATCAAGAAGCTCCTCTAGCCACATCGCATGAGGAAATATTGGCTATGTATCACTCGTTAATCCAAAAGGAGGGAGTTCTATTACAAAATATATTTTTTGTGAAGTGATCTCAATTTGTTGGATATGTACCATGAAGTCCTCTCCCTCTACATCCTAGTAGTGTAATATACCTAATAGGATACCCTCACCCTATCTCATTAATGGGTTCTCAACATACTTGAGCAACCCACATTTAGCTAGAGCTCCTTTCACTACCGGGTTCTCATGAACTTATCCATTGATATATTCAAACTTGATCTCTCTCTAGATCACTTTAAACATGGACATACCTACACAAAATAACATTTTTTTATTTATTTTCATCACATTTATAAAAATCTAGGTCCCTTCAACCTTTCTCCTTGAAAAATAGGCCTCGGAAATTTTGACCTCAAAGACTCATTTGTTTCCCATGCAAAAGAAACTCGTTTTCCTTCATTGGCCAATGCTAATAATATGGCATGTTTATGGTCCCAATACAAATACTGACCCAATTTAGTGTGTTGGCCCAAAATATCTTTCCAGGTAGCTCCCCAGGTCATTCTAGGACATACTGTACAAAGCCAATCCATAGAAATAGATAAGTAGGGTTAGGCCACCAACCTAAAAGTCACAAATCCAAATTTTAACAATCAGTTGTCCATTGTGATATCACCAATATTTAGGTCCTTGTCCTCCTCTCTGATCTTAACCTCCCCAAAGTGAAACAATGAATTTAAAATCGGAGGGAAAGCCTTTTTTATAGAGAAATCCATCGTTTTCTTGTGGCTCATATAGGCTCATATGGATTGTACTTGACACAACATCTACACCATTGGAATTGGGTTTCCAAGATCTTCAAAAGAGTATTCTTGGAATTTGTTTCTTTAATACTTCACAAGGAATCCATTTTTCTAATAATCATTGAAGCATATTTTTTTTATGATTTCTCACAAATTTGTCTGAATTATTTGATCTCCTTTATGCTTTGGTATTTATTGAATTATGAGTAGGAATTCACCATGGATAACATTTGTAATTCATAGCTATGGGTCTCCTTTAAGCCTCATTTTCCCCTACATTTAGTATAGGATAAATCCCCTTTGTTCATTACATTTTCCTTTCATTCCCTGGAAATTACATCTAGGGCCCCCCTCACTTGGGAATATGCACTAGCCCCTCCATGTTTTTCATCTTCCATCTACCTAGTGATATATCCTTCCTTACATGGGTTCCCTATAATAGTGACCTCTATTGGATTTTATTTCCCATGCTATTGAATACCCTTGAGATTGGGAGTCCATTTAGTCTACATACCAAATATGAAGACACTTACATTTCTTCTCATCATGTTCACAACCTTACCCTTTGGAATCCTGCATTTTTGGTTGGTATTTGGTGTATTCTCATGGAGCACTAACCCACCAATTCATCCATACAATGACAATTCTTTTTTTTATGCCACTATTCACCCATCCACGAGGATATTCCATTAATGTCCCTACTATTGATTACCTTCATTTATAGTTTTCACATTCATAATTACTGCCATTTAGTTGTTTTCTCTAACATTTCTCCTTGTTTCCCATATGCATCCCCATTTGGTTTCCCTAGTGGGATTTTGATCAGATTTTGTAGGAAGGCTACTTCCAAATAGCATTCAAGAAAGAGAACACATCGTGACATGCACACAAGAGACAATCAAGGAAAATATATTTGGGAGAACGTTCTACCATCTTTAATCATGCTTTCATAGGAATTTATACAATGATATGGATGGTTGGAGTGGTTGCACCCGCTCAAACTAATCACCCATTTAGGATCATTTATCCATTATACACATATATTTGTCCACTTTAGGTTATTTTACATTCATAGGTATGATGACATTTATGGGGCCTAAGGGCCCCCCTCAACATGGGTCTAGTCGGTGAAGCCGATTAGCTCCTACAACATCTTCCCCCTCCTTAATTCCTTGCTCATCCTGAACAAGTGTGCAACAACGTCTTGGGTCTCTACTCTTGCAGAAGTATCCTTATTGTGCATCAACCATGCATATCATTCTACATAGGTAAATCAGCCACAACAATTGTTGGAATACTAAGAGGGGGGGTGAATCAATATGAGCACAATTTTACTTTTAATCACAAAATAAAACCTCGAATAATATCATGAGAATTCAAAACATTATAATTCAATGCATAGACATCACATAAACACAATACACAAAAAATTTATGTGGAAGCCCAATGCGTGAAAAAACCATAGAATGATTTTCTTATTGATCGAGAGTACATTCATTGGAAGTACCAACTTTCTATTTCTCCAACTACAACTAGAAGGAGGATCCAAACCCGTATTTATAGGATGCAACATGAAGGAAGCTTCAAATCCCTAATTTAATGGCTCCAACCAGAAGGACGCTACAACCCCCTTTCCTTGCCTTGTCCAACCACCCTGAAATATAAATCTAGACCAACCTGTCAATACCTTTTTCATTGATAACCTATTTCTTCTGTTGTCTCTAATATTTCTGTCATTTCTACTAATATAAATATCTCATCAAGATTGAAACCACACACACCTCATACTAGGATTCAAAAGATTTTTCTCCAACTCAAATTCTTATGAATCACCAAGACATACATGTTCTTTTATTTAAACTACACACCTTAATACACACAGGAAGACATACCTTCAATCTTGTAGCTGACTTGATTTTTAAATCCCTGATATTCACAAAACTTTCCTCATAGGTCCATGACTTTATGCATTGTCTTCCCGTCAGTATCTGTGATTTTCATCACTGCATCCCTGGGATGTTTGTTCTTTTCCTCCCAAAACTCCTAGATACACTCAAGGAATCCTTGTATGAAACCTCTTCTCTATACTCTTGTCTCCTTCAAACTTCTTACTTCACTGGATTTTTCTATATTCAACTCACTACCTCTGATATCCAACCTGTATTCTCAAAAGTGATACACAAAAGTGATTTACATTTGACTCTTCCTTTTTTTTTAAGGAGAAATAACATAATGAAATGCAACTGCCATGCAACTCATGATGGAATGCAACTCACATGCAACATGTTATCTCATGTGTACAATTTCTTTGACATGTAACTAACATGCAACTTGTTATATTCAGTTTACAAATACTTTACTTTGGCATGAAACTTTGTTCAAGGGTTGACATCAATGAAAACCAATCTTCCAACAACTTAACTTTTGAAAAATAATCTTTTTCGAAAATTAATATTTTTTGACAATTAATTAATCCCTGTTGTTAGTCCCTAAAGTTGCACTTGACTATGAGAGGGAAATCTAGGGCATCATCGATTTATTACAAAAGTGTTTTGAATTTTTTTATGGTTTGGTTTTGAATGAGGTGGTTGAAAACTGGTTCAAAGGTTATAAAGTAAACAAGAAAATCAGAATACGAACAAAAGATATCCCATTAACTGGTTAACAGGTAGTCACATAGATGGATTAGACCAATACGAAAAAGAGAAAATGAAGTGTCCAATATGTCAACTTCACATAAATTATTATCTCAAAATATCATTAAGAAATAAGAACATTAGCCTGAAATCAAAACTTGAAAATAATCACCACAACAAGTTCCTTACTGTATTAATCAATAATCAAGAAAACAAATGCATTGCAGTTTGAATAATGAGCTCAAGCATGAAGAGAGAAGAATAGAGTAGAAAAGAGAGTATAATCATCCATATTCCTTTGATATTAAGTGTCAAATAGCAAAATAATGTCTTACAATTTGTTTCCAAAACAGGTCCTCTGGATCTCCAATCCCCCCCGTAACTTCTCCTTCTACAGAGTTTATATAGAAACAATACATAATTATCAAGATCCAAAAGAAATGGATCTGAAAACCTCATCATATATATTTAGTTTATTTTTTAAAATAATCAAGGACAATATCAAATCTGATCTCCAAGTCAAATTGATGAGGTGGCTAGTCAACTGTTGTCCATGAGATTTTTTAGGAAAATAAATCTAGCAAATTCCTGAAAAATAGGGTCCAACAATATATTCGTATCTCCCAACCGGTGATAGATGTGTAAAAACCGAGACAGGTTTTTTTGAAGGGGATAGTTCCCAAAACAACCTCTTTTGGTTTCCAAAAATTCATCTCCAGTTGTTCTGCAACCTCTCCCAAAATTACTGACTAAAATAGGAAATTATGTATTGTGAAATCTCAGAAAATTAGGCCTCAAAGATATATTTGAATCTCTTAAAATGTGATTTATGTGTAAAAACTGAGAGAGATTTTTGTGAAGGGACATGTTCCCAACAAAAACCTTTCAACAAATTCATCTCCATCTATTCTGCAACCTCTCTTGAAGATAAAGGCTAAAACAGGTAAAAAACAGAGTATTTCCTGTAGTTTTTTCATAAAAATAGGCCTCAAAGATAAATTTGAATCTATTAAAATGTGATTGTTGTGTAAAAACCGAGAGAGGTTTTTGTGAAGGGACATGTTCCCAACAAAAAAATATTTTGGTTTCAACAAATTCATCTCCATCTATTCTGCAACCTCTCTTGAAGATAAAGACTAAAACAGGTTAAAAAACAGAGTATTTCCTGTATCTTTTCTGGTTCTGCAGAATAATAGCCTTTGTCATCAGAAAACACTACTTCATCTTTTGATGATCTGGTGGTTTCTCTTGTTATAGGTCTTGTATAATATTGAGCAATTTTTTTTCCTTTCTCTGTTGTCTTACCCACATTTTTATTTTCTTTTTCTTTCCTGTGTAATGGAGGTATTTTTGTTTATGCTTGACAGTGGGTTTAATTTGATTTACATTGTAATATTCATTTGTAGCTACTTCCATATTTATGTTTGCATCAGAAAACATTTCGATCTCTGCATCCAGCTTGGGTCTCTTACCTTTCCTGGTTCTTGTCACCCTGATATCAGAGATTTCCTCTTTAACACGAGTTTCATCAACTGGAATACTTTGTTTTTGTGTAACAACCCTTTTCCCTTTGCCTCTTTTCTGTTTATTGGGATGTGGATCAGGATTCAGGGATTGGATCAACCAACTCCAGGGTTTTTGTACCTCCCTCAGAGAAGCAACAACCAAAGTCTTAATTAAGACTTGATGAAACAGGCTACTCTTTGCAGTGGTGGGGTGTGACTGCACCCTTTTCGACATCTTTGTCAAGCTTTTGAGTATAAAGTAAGGCAGATTTAAAGGATAATCTTCATTTATATGCATTAACAACCTAATGTGGTAGATGTAAATCAGTGAAAATCTAACTTCGCAGGTGATCTACCAATGGATGATGATTAAAGCAGTGTGCCATTCTTGTCTAATCCAACTGTGAGGGACTCCCTTTCTCCAATCTGGGTTTTTCTTATCTAGTAGAAAACTTTGATTGACAAATTTTGTTACTACATGTTCCTTTTTCCACCCTCATTCTCCTCCAACTACCAATCTGTAGGCTTTGGTGATTGTTTTTTCTGTCACCAGCATCAACAAATTTCCGATCTCCACTTTGAAACCATCGAAGTTCTGTGCAAATGCCATAGATACATGTTCTTCATAACCTTAGAAGGTGGCGAGGAATTCGAACCAGCCAGTGTCTTTAAACCTCTACGCCATCTGTGGATATTCTTCGAGAAGCTCAGTGCCTTGGGGTTCCAATCTGACAACTTGCCCACTTCTCTTAGGTGCCATATTAATAACACGATGTTGCAACTTGGCACTGTTCAAAAGTTGAATTTACAACCTGCAACCGTTAGCATATAACACTTTCTTCTAGAAAATACATGCGCTTATAATTCAACAAATTAGAATGACGAGTGACAGGATCATATAATGATGTTTGGAAATTGATTGATTTGAAAAGGGTCTTTGCAGGTACAGAATGATCCCATCATGTAACAGTGTGAACTGTAGAATGATTCAAGAGATATCGTGGGACACATGTGGATTATCAGTCCACAATTTATGTAATCATAACAAAATCAGGGTGGTTGGCGCTTATCATGGCATGATTATATTGGGGCTACAGGAATAATGTTATTCTAGTAGCGCTATTAATGAATTGGCAGAATTTTGAATTTGCAAGATTCAAATAGGCATATGAAGTGACAAATCTTGTAAAACCATGTCTTAAATCTCCCAAACTTAAGGAAATTATTCAAAAAGCTAAAATTTGAAACATAACAAACTGAAAAAAAAGATTAAAATCAAACGAAAGAAAACAATGAAGTGCAGGTAGGGAGGGTTTAGGATTAGAGTTTCTCACTACTCAAAACAGAATTAGAGACTAACACTGGCTCCTTCTGGGGATGATGCTCTCCATGTGAGGCATCAAGAACAAGAAGAACAGTGTGCCTTTCCGTTCTATCCATATGTGCAATTTGTCCCTGCAAATCTTCAACTCTGCAAACATCCACAATTGTTTTCTATGCCTAGTCCATTGGGCTTGTGGAGTCATTCAATATCATTCAAATCTGGCCCAAACTTCTACAAATTTTCTCCTCATTTGAATCCAAAATACCCCTGCCAATAGTGCTTTATATACATGGGGCATGGAGTCTTTATTTCAAAATTGAAACCAAATTTTCTTCTGCAAATTAACAGACTGAAAAGAATCTCATGCTTGATGGTGAGCTTATTCTTCTATTTATTCCTACTTCTAACCAGCAAAAATTGGCTCATCATTTGACATCAAGCTTCCAATGAAGCCATGATAACATCAAACCATTTACCAAAGCTCTTTCAACACAGATAGAAATCAGAGAAGAATTCTTTATGTGTAACAAAATTTTAATTTGTAACACATACCTTCGACCATATTCTGATTTAATTCCAAAAATAGCAAGGCTGAAATCTTCTGAGAAACATAACTCCATATAAATGGCTACCAGATCATAGAATGAAGTAGATTGATAACTGAAAATGGTTACCTCTACTTGCTTCTCGATACTGCCATATACTGGTTCCAATTGTTCATGACTAATGTGCAGGCTGTTTTCATAAATCTGTTGCTCAGCTTCTGTCACCATAAATATAATAGACTGTTGATAACCTTCATCAATACTGTTATGTGTCAGATTTATCAACAATATGCTGAGGAAATACTTGTTCTTTATACGCATCATAAACAGGAACTTTTTCATTCAAATCAAAAACAACATGTGCATCAGAGATCAAATGCATCTACTACTATGCAATCTTTGTCCCTGTCATCAATTGAATCTTGATTATCTTCCTCAATAACATAATTTTTGTCCTTACCATCAGAGGAAATTTTTTCTTTATGTTGAATATGCTTCTCAAATATATCACAACAATTTTCAAAAAGACTTTCAACTGAAATTTTTTCTTTACAAAATATATTGAAAGCATTATGAAAACTTTTCAAAGAGTTGATACTGGTGGCTGAAAGAGATATGCACCAGTCCATGGCTACTCCCTTCAATGAATATTTGAAAATCTTGATCTGAACATCCTCATGCACAATCTGACGTTCACGAATAAACTCATGGAAATCTAGCAGATGTTTAGTTGGTACCTCCCAATATTCTCCTTTAAATGTAGGAAGGGAACCTTCCCATTCACCTATGCTAAGCATTGGGTTTGGAAAACCAACTACATTTGAAAATTCATAAAAGGCCAACCTTTGATCCAAAATGGCTTCCATACTTGGATCCCCAGTGGAGTCGCCTATTAATCCTTAGACAGTGGACTCACCATGGTGAAAGATCTGCAATCATGTATCTGCCCTCTTCTTGTTCACCATCAAGAAGAAGATATGATCATTGTCATTCTCCCAGGGAAGATATCTTCGTTTCTTCATCCCCGACAATGGTGCCAAAAGATGTTAGTCCCTAAAGTTGCACTTGACTATGAGAGGGAAAGCAAGGGCATCATTGATTTATTGAATTTTTTTTTTGAAGTTTTTTATGGTTTGGTTTTGAATGAGGTGGTTGAAAACTGGTTCAAAGGTTATAAAATAAACAATAAAATTAGAATAACATAATATATCCCATTGACTGGTTAACAAGTAGTCACATAAATGGATTAGACCAATAAGAAAAAGATAAAATAAAGTTTCCAATTTGCCAACTTCACATAAATTCTTATCTCAAAATATCATTAAGAAACAAGAACATCATCCTGAAATCAAAACTTGAAAATAATCATCACAACAAGCTCCTTACTGTATTAATCAATAATCAAGAAAACAAATGCATTGCAGTTTGAATAATGAGCTCAAGCATGAAGAGAGAAGAAAAGATTAGAAAAGAGAGTCTAACCATCCATATGCCTTTTCTATTAAGTGTCAAATATCAAAATAATGTCTTACAAGGTATTTCCAAAACAAGTCCTTTGGATCTCCAATTCCCCCCCCCCCCCCCCCNCGGCCCCCCTTGTAACTTCTGCTTCTATGGAGTTTATATAGAAACAATACATAATTATCAAGATCCAAAAGAAATAGATATCAAAACCTCCTCATCTATATTTAGTTTATTGTTTCAAATAATCAAGGAGAATATCAAATCTGATCTCCAAGTCAAATTGATGAGGTGGCTGGTCAACTATTGTCCATGAGATTTTTTAGGAAAATAAATCTGGCAAATTCCTGAAAAATAGGGTCCAAAAATATCTTCGTATCTCCCAAAAGGCGATATCTATGTAGAAACCGAGAGAGTTTTTTGTGAAGGGATCGTTCCCAACAAAAACTGCTTTTGGTTTCCAAAAATTCATCTCCATATGTTCTGCAACCGCTCTCAAAATTTCTGACTAAAACAGGAAATTATGTGTTGTGAAATCTCAGAAAATTAGGCCTCAAAGATATATCTGAATCTCTTAAAATGTGATTGTTGTGTAAAAACTGAGAGAGTTTTTTGTGAAGGGACATGTTCCCAACAAAAACATCTTTTTGTTTCAACAAATTCATCTCCAACTATTTTGCAACCTCTCTTGAAGATAAAGACTAAAACAGGTAAAAAACAGAGTATTTCCTGTAGCTTTTTCAGAAAAATAGGCCTCAAAGATAAATTTGAATATATTAAAATGTGATTTTTGTGTAGAAATCGAGAGAGGTTTTTGTGAAGGGAAATGTTCCTAACAAAAATCTCTTTTGGTTTCAACAAATGTATCTCCGGCTATTCTGCAACCTCTCTTGAAGATAAAGACTAAAACAGGTAAAAAAACAGAGTATTTCCTTTAGCTTTTCTGGTTCTGTAGAATAATAGCCTTTGTCATCAGAAAACACTGCTTTAGCTTTTGATGATCTGGTGGTTTCTCTTGTTATAGGTCTTGTAGAATATTGAGCAATTTGTTTTCCTTTCCCTGTTGTCTTACCCACATTTTTATTTTCTTTTTCTTTCCTATGTAATGGAGGTATTTTTGTTTATGCTTGACTGTGGGTTTAATTAGATTTACATTGTAATATTCATCTGTATCTACTTCCATATTTATGTTTTCATCAGAAAATGTTTCGATCTCTGCATCTAGCTTGGGTTTCTTACCTTTGTTGGTTCTTGTCACCCTGATATCAAACATTTCCTCTTTAACAAGAGTTTCATCAACTGGAATACTCTGTTTATGTGTAACAACCCTTTTCCATTTTCCTCTTTTGTGTTTGTTGGGCTGTGGATCAGGATTCAGGAATTGGATCAACTAGCTCTAGGGTTTCTGTACCTCCCTCAGAGCAGCAACAACTATAGTCTTAATTAAGACTTGATGAAACAGGCTACTCTTTGCAGTGGTGGGGTGTGACTGCACCCTTTTTGACATTTTTGCCAAGCTTTTGAGTAGAAATTAAGGCAAATTTAAAGGATAATCTATGTTTAGATGCATTAACAACCTAATGTGGTAGATGTAAATTAGTGAAAATATGTCTTCACAGGTGATATACTTATGGATGATGATTAAATAAGTGTGCCATTCCTATCTAATCCAACTGTGAGGGACTCCCTTTCTCCAATCCGGGTTTTCCTTATCTGGTAGCAAAAATTGATTGACAAATTATGTGACTACATGTTCCTTTTTCCACCATCATTCTCCTCCAACTACCAATATGAAATATTTGGAAATTATTTGTTCTCTCACCAGCATCAACAAATTTTCAATCTCCACTTCGAAACCATCGAAGTTCTATGCAAACGCCATAGATACCTGTTTTTCATAACCTTGGAAGGTGGCGAGGAATTCGAACCAGCCAGCATCTTTAAACCTATGCACCATCTATGGATATTCTTCGAGAAGCTTAGCACCTTCGAGTTCCAATCTAACAACTTGCCCATTTCTCTTAGGTGCCATATTAATAACACGATGTTGCAACTTGGCAATGTTCGAAAGTTGAATTTACAACCTGCAACTGTTAGCATATAACAATTTCTTCTAAAAAATACATGCACTTATAATTCAACAAATTAGAACGATGAGTGACAGGATCATATAATGATGTTTGGAAATTGACGGATTTGAAAAGGGTCTTTGCAGGTACAAAATGATCCCATCGAGTAATGGTGAGAACTGTAGAATGATTCAAGAGATATTGTGGGACACATGTGGATTATCAGTCCACAATTTATGTAATCATAACAAAATCAGGGTGGATGGCGCTTATCATGGCATGATTATATTGGCGCTACGGGAATAATGTTATTCCAGTAGCACTATTAATGACTTGGCATAATTTTAAATTTGCAAGATTCAAATAGGCATATGAAGTGACACATCTTGTAAAACCATGCCTTAAATCTCCCAAACTTAAGGAAAATATTCAAAAATCTAAAATGTGAAACATAACAAAATGAAAACAAATATTAAAATCAAATGAAAGAAAACAATGAAGTGTAGGTAGGGAGGGTTTAGGATTAGAGTTTCTCACTAAATCAAAAGAAGAATTAGAGACTAACACCTGCAATAATTAATCTTTCAACAATTAATTAATATTTTAGCAATCTCCCCCTTTGGCATTGATGGCAACACTTAGACACAAAAATGGCAACACTCATGCTCATTCTCGCTCCCCTTGTCTTCATTCCTCTTATATTCCTTTCCATGCCTTTGTTTTTATCTCCCCCTTTGACATCAATGGAAAATGATGAATTCTCCTTGGGGATGCTCCCTTTGTCTATAAGCCTCTGATATTTACTGGCGTTTCTCTTCATGGCACTTCCTCGTGTAAATCTATGATAAAAAGAATTCAAATATAATTCAAGTCTTTCATGATTATTGATGTTCTCTCCCTGTCATCGTGGGGTTCAAACTACTCCAAGTTTCTGTTGAAGATACTCAAAAGTATCACTCGTAAGAGGTTTGGTGGATATATCTGCAATCTTCTCTTTTGTACCAACATACTCTACCTTGATGGTCTTATCTATAACCTATTCCCGTAGAAAGTGAAACTTGATCGGAATGTGTTTTGTCTTGGAATGCATCTCTAGATTCTTAGAGATACTTATAGCACTTATGTTATCATGCAATATCATAATATGCTCGTAATATTCCACCTGTATGTCCTGCAAAGTTTGATTCATCCAAAGAACCTATGTACAACATGATACTATTGCAATATACTCTACTTCTATTGTGCATAATGATACTAAAGACTATTTCTTGCTCAACCAAGACACCAAATAATCACCCAAGTAGAAGGATGATCCACTTGTACTTCTTCTATCATCAACACTTCCTACCCAATCCACATCTGTGTATGGAACTAGAGATAGATCATTCCCTTTTGGATACCATAATCCATAGTCTTATGTTCCTTTGAGATATATGAATATTCTTTTTACTGCCATAACATGTGTTTCCTTTGGTGTTCCTTGAAATCTTTCCACTTGTCCAACTGCTTGCATCACATACAGTCTTGATACAGTCGCATAGAGGAAACTTCTAATCATCGATCTATAGAGTCTCTGATATACCTCCTTGAATATATCATCTTTTCTCAATTTGAAACTGGTCTGCATGGGAGTACTTACAGGATTTCAATCTACCATTCCAAACATCTTTAGAATTGTTTTGATATACTTGGTTTGGGAGATTAAAATACATGTATCTAGCTAACATATGTGGAGTCCCCAAAAGAAATAAAACTCACCAAGTAATGACATTTCGAATTAATTTTGCATGTCTTTAGCAAATTTCTGACTCATCCTATCATCATTACTTCCAAAAATAATGTCATCAACATAAACTTAAATTATCAACAAATTATTTTGATTTACCTTTATGTAGATATTGTTGTTTGCAATGCCTTTCCTGAACCCTTGTTGTTGTAGATACTTTTCCAATCTTGAATACCATCCTTTGGGGGATTATTTGAGTCCATATAGTGCCTTCCTCAAACTGAAAAAATAATCTTCCTTTTCTGATAGTATAAATCATTTTGGTTGTTCGATGTATACTTCTTCTTCTAGTTCTCTGTTTAAGAAGGATGATTTTACATCCATATGATATACTTTGATTTTCTTCAAACATGAAAAATCCAAGATCAATTTGATTGCTTCCATTCTGGAAACTAGGGAAAATGTTTCTTCAAAATATATTCCTTCAACTTGAGTATATCCCTTACATACTAACCTTTCTTTATTCTGGGTTACATGTCCATCCTTGTTTAGATTGTTTCTGAATACCCATTTTGTGCCAATCACATATTATCCTTAGGCCTTGGAACAAGTTCCCACATTTCATTCTTCTCTATCTGGTCCAGTTCTTCTTCCATAGCTTTGATCTGATGTTCATCAGTGTTGGCTTCTTCAAAACTGTTGGTTTCAACTATGGACAACAGTGCTAGATGTCTTTGTTCTGGTGAGCATAATTTTATTCTATTTTCAACTCCTGCATCTTTATTCCTAATGATCTTTTCTGATTTATGATTTTTCTGCACTTGGTGACTAGAAGTTTTGGGAGATATCTGAAGATTTTGCTGGTCATATTCCTCTTTCTCAGCTTTTGGATTCTCTTCTTCTCCTTCTGCTTCTTCTCCTTCTACTTCTTCTTATACTTATTCTTTCAAATCCTCTTCTCATTCCTTCTCTTCTAAGTATTTTCTTTCTTCTTTGAACTTTTGTACAATAGCCTCGGCCCTCGTCAATATGTACATTGATTCTTTCCACTACTCCGTTGAGTCTCATATTGAAACACTTGTATGCCTTTCTTTTTCTTGAGTACCCAAAAAATATTTCTTTTTCAACTTGGGAATCAAATTTTCCAATTATGCCATCTTCTCTTTCGATGTAGCACTTTCTTCCAAACACTCTAAAATGATTCACATTTGTCGGTTTTCCTTTACATATCTCGTAGGGAGTCTTATCACTATTACTTATGAGAATTCCTTTGTTCAAGCTATGAACAATTATATGTACTTCTTGTGCCCAAAATATTTCACCCAAATTTGAATCTTTCAACATGGTTATGGCCATGTCCTGTACTATCATGTTCTTTCTTTCAACAACTCTGTTTTGTTGAAGTGTACTAGCTGCTAAGAATTGTATTGTTATCCCATGTTCACCACAAAAACCCATGAATTGTTTCGATGTAAAATCTCCACCATTTTATAATCTCAAACATTTGATTTTAAAGTCTGTCTCTCTTTCAACTATCTCTTTGTATATCTTGAAGTGCTCAAATGCCTCTGACTTCTTGTTGAGAAAGAAAACTATAGTAATTTTTGTGTAGTCATCAATCAATAGCATGAAGTATTGTTCCCCATTCAATCCTTTTGTTCTCGTTGGACCACATAGATCGGTATGTAAAATATCCAATGGTTTTTTAGTTGAGTAATCCTTTGATTTGAACTTGATCC
>ML779376.1:1604712-1656144 GCA_009831015.1 Picea engelmannii
GAGGGGGGAGGGGGGTTGGGGGGGGGGGTGTGAACAGTGTAGGGATTTTTTTCCCAAAACTCCTTAGCTAACAATCACCATTAACTCATTACTCATTGTTTTCATTTATAACCAATTAAATTTCAACACATATTAGAAAAATATATCAGCAATATATCATCAACAAGGCATCACCACAAGGAATACAAAGAACACAAGATGTATGTACAATTTTCTTTTTATTACGGACTACAATCCTTGGGGTTTTTCAACAACAACCAAATAGAGTACAACTCTAAAAGAGAACCATCTCTATAATTCAATATTCAGCTTACACCCTCAGCACCAACTGAGATGAGGCAACAATCCTCAACATATATCAATATGTACCATAAACAAGTGCATCAACCATGCACCAACCTGTGCCAAACAACCTGTAATCAACCTGTACCATAAACAAGTCAATCCAACCATGTACCAAGTATATACCAATCATGTGTCAACTAATAATCAACAATGACTCATCAATATGTACCAACATCATCAACTATACACCTCATGTATGTGCCAACTCATCAACTGCTTGTCTCAACCATGACTAATTTTGGATTAGTCAACAACCCTAACTTGAAATAATCATAACTTTGCACCTGTAATGAATAAATATATGAAAATGATACACAATGTTCTTCAGTGTGTTTTATGCAATTCCTTCAGGTGTAACTACTTGGAATCTCTCATAAAAGGAGTTATAGAAAAAATGGCATACTTTGCAGAATTCTGGCTTATTCTAGAGAGCGGCCTTGTAGAGTGTGCCCTGCACGGATTGTTTGTTGAATCAATATAAAAATGTTACAAAGAATACTATAGAATGTAATATAACCAACACAATTGGTCTCACTGAATTTGGATCCGTTATGAACAAGTTATGATGTTTTTACCCGAAACACCTGTTTTAGACTACTTTCAAGACTAGCCACAAACCCTATTTTCCACGGCGTTTATATCCAAAAATACAACGACCCACAAGATGAATTCTTTACCATAGATACTTGGTTATGTTTCCTCAATCAAATATCAATCTCACGGTCTGAATAATTATATAAACAAAGTTATTATGAAAATGGTGATATGACCTGTAAATAACATAACTTAAAAAGCATCATAAAAATAATTTATCTTCCCTTGAATTCCGACCCTCTTTTCTTCACCTTCCCTCTTAAATTCATCTTAGATATATTTTGGTTACCTCATTCACCTATATATATTCAATATTCTCAAGTGTTCCACACCAAAAATGCTCAAGAAGCTCTCACAAGAAGCTCTCCATCAATACTCCAAAAGATATTCTCACAAGAAGCTCTCCATTGATCCACAAAAAGTATGATCTACAAGAGACCATTGCTATATTATTTATACTTTAATCCTCTAGGTCAATTAACCCATTTTTAGGTCACTTAACCCATTTCTAGGTCACTTAACCTATTTTTCTTATTTTAGGGTTAACCACTTTCCATAAATAGAAAGTTCTCTAATACTTTATCATTTAAATATTCCTTCTTGATTTTGTCACCTTACTTTATCATTTCTTGATTTTGTCACTTCTCTTTATTATTTAAATAATACACCTTAACTTTGTCACTTTACTTTATCATTTAAATAATATTAACCCATTTCTAGGTCACTTAACCTATTTTCCTTATTTTAGGGTTAACCACTTTCCATAAATAGAAAGTTCTTCAATACTTTATCATTTAAATATTCCTTCTTGATTTTGTCACCTTACTTTATCATTTCTTGATTTTGTCACTTCTTTTAGGTCACTTTGACTTCTTTGACCTTGGGGGCTTCAATCCTTCATGTGGGGGTCCTTCATCTTCGTAAGGCCATAACTCTCAAACCATGAGGAGTTATGTGACATTCCACATACCACCAGAAATGGCATGACAAGCACTATCCATATAGGATAGTTTAACCAACAATTTCCTTGATCTTCATCTCATTATTCCACATACAAGCATGGGTCCTCCAACCATTCTTCTAGGATAACTCAATCCGCAAAGTGTCTTCCTGTGAGGATTTTCACCATAAGGGGACCACTTTGGAGTTCATCCATTTGTGAACCTTATCAATCATGATAAGACAATAATGAGAGCATGGGTCCTCCAACCATTCTTCTAGGATAACTCAATATGCAAAGTGTCTTCCCGTGAGGGATTTCACCATAAGGGGACCACTTTGGAGTTCATCCATATGTGCACCTTATCAATCATGATAAGACAATAATGAGTCATCTATACATTTTTCCAACAATGCATCATATACCAATGAAACCACATTGATCCATCTTCATCATGTATCAATGAAAAATCATGGATCCATATTCATCATATCAATGACAACTCATTGATCCATCTTCATATATGCATTATCATCAACAACAATACATATTGCATTACATAAATCATCAATCAATCAATCATTTGGCATCAATCAATCACTTTACATCAATCAATTACATCAATCAATCAAACCATTGGCATCAATGACAACATGATCCAACAATCTCCCCCTTTGGAATTGATAGCCATACCAGTATTGATGTCAACACCAATTACCATTTATTGATGTCAACATGTAGATAAGGCATGCTCTACATCAATAGTCAATGTGACTGTCTCTCCCAAATGTGACTATCTCTCTCAATCAATAATCATCAATCAAATCAATGTGACTATCTCACCCCCTTTGACATCAATGGAAAAGGGCCATTTTCCTCTTAGGGATGCTCCCCCTACTTGAACTTTCCTTGGGGCTACTCCCCCTGTCTGAGTGCCTTTGATATTTCTCTGAATAATATCTCCCCTTTTGAACAATGGACATCACTATGATGTAATGCTGAAAATACATCGAACATACTCCCCATGTGACCATCGATCCTCCTGGAATTATGCCTCTATGCTCTTTCTTCAAATATAGGGCTCTTTTCTAGGTATGCATCTGATAAATATCTCCTCCTAGAATCATGGGAAGAAGAATGACTCCCCCTATGGGTATGTCTCCCCTATATTCTATGCGAGATGAACAATGTGCTACCATATAACTATCCTTGGACCTATTCATGCATCAAACTCATGGAATACCAAGAATCATGAAGCAAAATATATGTCAACAATGAAATAAAGAATCATGAACAAAATATCAACCAAGCACATCCTATACAAAAATGTGTGCTCATCATGCACAAAACCTATGTACATCAACCATGTACATCAACATCATGCGATGTGCCAAAAGATATCATCCATGGAATGTATTAATCATATGTCTCTATCAATATACCAACATGTGCATCTACCAATATGCCAACCATGTGCATCCACCAATATGCCAACCATGTGCATCTACCAATATTCCAACCATGTGTCATATCACTCATAATATGTCTCCATCATGAACCAAGTGCCACAATCACATATCTTAAACAAATACCAATTGTTGTGTTGATCAAGTAGTACCAATGGTGTAGTATCATCAAGCATATGCCATCTATGAGTGTACCAAACATGTATCAATTATAGATCAAGCTATGAATCATCAATGATGTACAACATTATCACCTCATCAACTCACCAACCACATGTCCCAATGTGTATCCCATCCATATGCTAAATGCATGCATCAAGCTTTCCAACAAGTAAGCTTCCAATACATCATCAAGATATATCACATAACCAAGGTGTCATAACTTCATTGTCATAAACAACATTGTTCTTCAACAGAAAATGAATCAATCCATACTCATGGGCTAGTGCCATGCACCCAATATTTTATTTTACATCGTCACCTTACCTAATCCAATATATAATCATAAAAACCTGCAGAAAACAATGTCAGAACCTGCAATAAACCATGTCAGACCCTGCATCACAGAGTTATACCATCACATCAAACTACAATCCCTGTGCATATCCCTTTTCCTTAGGCTTCACCACATATACGTGGCCTACTGCACAAACAACTCACGTATGTACACGACCTATACAAAGTCAGCCTGCATATGTACATGACTGCTACCACTATCACCCGCGTATGCCTCAGTAGATGACATTTTTGAACTTCCCTTCAGTGTTTCATTCTGTTTTGGTTGCTCTGTCTTCTTCACCCACTTCTGTAGATGTCCCTGCTCCTCAGAACTTGAGCTCTGAGCATCCATATTTTCAAATATGTCTCTCTTCCTCGCTTAATTCCTTCTTCTAGTCATGCTATATGAAGTCCTCATCATGGAATTTATTCTTGTGTTCCAGCACTCCTGGGATTGTGGCCAAATCCACTACAGTTGTAGCATCTCATGGTGTTACAGTGAACAACAATATGTCCTACTTGATCACATCTCCAACACCTTATGGTGTTATAGATTCCTCCATTATATCTCCTTTCATAATATCTACATTCAAAAGCTTTGTGACTATATTCATTACATGAATAACAATGCCCATGAAAAATACTTTCATACCTTTTCTTTAGTGTCCCAAAGATAACTTCTTGATTTATTCCTTTCTTTGTTCTTTTGATATTTTCTTTGCCTTGTGTAGATGGTTGTTTTGAAACATTGTCTTCATCCTTTGATGGACCTAACTCATGCTTCTTTGAGGTGCTTGCTTCAGTATGTGTATCTTCTCATTTGTATCCCAGACCTAGTTGATCATATGCCGATCTTTGACTTTCCAAGATTTCATCCAAGATTTTTTAGCTATTCAAGAAATTGTTTGACTTCTCTACCTTATTTCTAAGGTAAACAACTTCAGCTTCTAACTTATGACATGACTCTTCCTTTTTATTTATTTGATCCTTTAATAGTTCCTCTACCCTTTTAGCTTCTTCAATTTGGGTCTTGAGATGAATAATAGTTTCAAAACTTTTGCTAATCTCATCATCTACCTTCATATCTTCTTTTTCATTCTTTAGTCTTGTGATCTCTTCTTCCTTTTCTTCTAATTGAGTATTATTTCTCTCTTCTTGTTCCTTGAGCATTCCCTTTAACTTCAATATGTGCCTTTGACTTCTCCTAAGAAACTTATTAGAGTTACCCGAAATATAGTTATAGTGTGTATAAAAATGATCACTTATATATCTATATAAACCCTCTTCAACTTCTTTTTGAAGTTCTAATAGATCTTCTTCTATTATTTCCATTGGATAATTTCCATCAAACTTTACACAAACTATTTCTAGATCATCTTCTTCACTTGAGAAAAATTCAACATCATCACATTTTGAATCATTGCAATCAAGAGTCTTTGGAGATTCTTTACCTTTGATAATCTTGATGGAGTGATCTTCAATATCTTCCTTCTCTTTCTTGCTTTGATATGTCTCCTCTAGATTTAGACATAGATCTTTGGCAGAAGTGCATTGTTCCATGATTTCTTTGATAGGGCTTGAGAGTCCACTAAGAATGGTCTTGAGATCCAATGCATCATTCTTCTTTCCTTCCCTTTAAGATGCAAACTTTGACTTGTTCTTCAACAAAACTGATCCATCAATGGTTGTCTTCCAAATAGTTGCTCCCATTGTCTTCAAATACACTCTCATCTATATTCTCCAAGTAGAATAGTTTTCCTCATCAAGAATTGGTATTTCATCAACCATTTGCATGTCTATGGATCTCCTTCAAGCTTGTTAAGGCTTGTAGTGAAGGCCCACTCTAATACCAATTGTTGGACACACTGACTACACTAAGAGGGGGGGGGGTGAACAGTGTAGGGATCTTTTTCCCAAAACTCCTTAGTTAAAAATCACCATTAACTCATTACTCATTGTTTTCATTTATAACCAGTTAAATGTCAACACATATCAACAATATATCATCGACAAGTCATCACCACAAAGAACACAAAGAACACAAGATGTATGTACAATTTTTTTTTTATTACGGACTACAATCCTTGGGGTTTTTCAACAACAACCGAATAGAGTAAAACTCTACAAGAGAACCATATCTATAATTCAAGACTCATATTACACCCTCAGCACCAACTAAGATGAGGCAACAATCCTCAACAGATATCAATCTGTACCATAAACAAGTGCATCAACCATGCACCAACCTGTAGTCAACCTGTACCATAAACAAGTGCATCCAACCATGTACCAAGTATATACAAATCATGTGTAAACTACTCATCAACAATGACTCATCAATATGTACCAACATAATCAACTATAAACCTCATGTATGTGCCAACTCATCAACTGCTTGTCTCAACCATGACTAGTTTTGGATTAGTCAACAACCCTAACTTGAAATAATCATAACTTTGTATCTGTAATGAATAAAGATCTTAAACTGATATAAAATTTTATTCAGTGTGTTTTATGCAATTCCTCCATGTGTCACTACTTGGAACCTCTCATAAAAGAAGTTATAGAAAAAATGGCATACCTTGTTGAATTCTGGCTTATTCTAGAGAGCGACCTTGTAGAGCGTGCCCCACACGAAATATTTGTTGAATTGATCTGAAACTATTAAAAAGAATACTATAGACTGTAATATAACCAATGCAATTTGTCTCACTACATTTGGATCTGTTATGAAGAATGTATGATGTTTTTACCCAAAACACCTTTTTTAGACTAGTTTCGGGACTAGCCACAAACCATATTTTCCACGGAGTGTATCTCCAAAAATACAAAGAACCACAAGATGAATTTTTTACCATAGATACTTGGTTATGTTTCCTTAATTTTATATCAATCTCATGGTCTGATTCATTATAAAAAAAAAATTATTACGAAAATGGTGAGATGACCTGTAAATAACATACCTTAGAAAGCATCATGAAAATAATTTATCCTCCCTTGAATTTCAACCCTCTTTTCTTCAAATTCCCTCTGAAATTCAGCTTAGATATCCTTTGGTTACCTCAGTAACCTATAGATATTCAATATTATAAATTGTTCCACACCAAAAATGTTCAAGAAGCTCTCACAAGAAGCTCTCCATCAATACTCCAAAAGATATTCTCACAAGAAGCTCTCCATTGATCCACAAAAAGGATGATCTACACGAGACCATTGCTATATTATTTATACTTTCATCCTATAGGTCACTTAACCCATTTTTAGTTCACTTAACCCATTTCTAGGTCACTTAACCTATTTTCCTTATTTTAGGGTTAACCACTTTCCATAAATAGAAAGTTGTCCAATACTTTATCATTTAAATATTCCTTCTTGATTTTGTCACCTTACTTTATCATTTCTTGATTTTGTCACTTCTCTTTATTATTTAAATAATCCACCTTGACTTTGTCACTTTAATTTATCATTTAAATATTATTAACCCATTTCTAGGTCACTTAACCTATTTTCCTTATTTTAGGGTTAACCACTTTCCATAAATAGAAAGTTCTCCAAGACTTTACCATTTAAATATTCCTTCTTGATTTTGTCACCTTAATTTATCATTTCTTGATTTTTTCACTTCTTTTAGGTCACTTTGACTTCTTTGACCTTGGGGGCTTCAAGGCTTCATGTGGGGGTCCTTCATCTTTGTAAGGCCATAACTCTCAAACCATGAGGAGTTATGTGGCATTCCACATACCACCGGAAATGGCATGACAAGCACTATCCATCTAGGATAGTTTCACCAAAAATTTACTTGATATTCATATAATTATTCCACATACAAGCATGGGTCCTCCAACCATTCTTCTATGATAACTCAATCCGCAAAGCATCTTCCCGTGAGGGACTTCACCATAAGGGGACCACTTTGGAGTTCATCCATTTGTGAACCTTATCAATCATGATAAGACAATAATGAGAGCATGGGTCCTCCAACCATTATTCTAGGATAACTCAATCAGCAAAGTGTCTTCCTGTGAGGGCTTTCACCATAAGGGGACCACTTTGGAGTTCATCCATTTGTAAACCTTATCAATCATGATAAGAAAATAATGAGTCATCTATACATTTTTCCAACAATGCATCATATACCAATGAAACCACATCGATCCATCTTCATCATGTATCAATTAAAACTCATTGATCCATCTTCATCATATCAATGACAACTCATTGATCCATCTTCATCTATGCATTCTCATCAAGGAAAATACATATTACATTACATAAATCATCAATCAATCAATCATTTGGCATCAATCAATCACTTGACATCAATCAATTACATCAATCAATCAAACCATTGCATCAATGACAACATGATACAACAGACAATGCTTACATAGAGTATTCACTAGCTTTGAAATGTCAAGAATTTCTCTTACTACTTCCTTTCTACTTATTTTGAAAAGATTGTCAAAGTGCATGTGACCCATTCTTTTGTGCCATAGACAAGTTTCATTTTCCTTTCCTAAACAACAAATTTCCTTTCCAATTTCATTCAAAACATATATGTTGTTCAAAGTCCTTATAGTTGTCGACACTAACCTACCCAATCCTTCTTTCCTTATTTTTCATTTCTCTGAGTCAAACTGAAGTGTGTTTCCTTGATCGCACATTTGAATTACACTCAACAACTTCTTCATATATTCAACCAGTAGAATATTTCCTTCCATGGAATCTCTGCTTCCAAGCTTAATTGTGCCTCTACCTATAATTTTAGCTGTATGATTATTTCCAAATGAAATTGATCCATCTTTTTCGTTCTTCGAAGTTAGAAACCTGTTCCTATCACCTGTCATATGATTTGAACAACCATTGTCAACATACCAATCACTTTTCCTATGTTGGGATTGTAGATAAAGAAAGCATAGATTTTTCATTCTTTTCCATATCTCTTGTGGTTCTGATATATGATTGTTAATGTTTTTCTTTGATTCCCTGGGTGGAATAGTCAGTCTACAATTCTTCGTTATGTGACCAAAATTGTTTCATTTGTAGCATTCTACTTCATTTCTCAATGAACCAAAATGGTTTTGGTTTCTATTGTATGCTTGATAATATCTTCTGGGATAATCACTATTCAAGTACCCTGCATAATTGCTTCAATTCTTGGCATAGGCCCTATAGTTTATATCTTTATGTCCAATATTAACACAATTAAAACAATGACCATAAAATTATGTTTGATACATGGGAACAGATGATATTCTTTGTGATGCACTCCTTTTGAATCCTTCTTCTTGAGTCTTCTTTATTTCTGGAATGTTCTTCTTGGGGGGCATGAATTCTTCCTTCTTGACATAATGTTTGACAATCTTTGCATAGATGTTTTTTCATGCTTCATTTTCTATTGTCTTGGAGCTTGATCCTTTCTCATTCTATACTTGATTGTATCCTAGTCCAGATCTGTCATCGGATCGTCTTTGACTGTTGATTATTTGATCCAATATTTTGGTTCTCTTATGTTGCATATTTTTCTTCTGAAGATCTTTCCTTAAAGAGACTATCTCTATTTCCAAGCTTCCAATCGTTTTATCCTTTTCTTCTGATTGACTTTTAAGTATTTCCTCAATTCTTCTATTTGAATTTTTAGACTTGTGATCATCTGCTCTAGATATTCATAGTTGGAATTATGAGATCCCTCTTTCATTTTTAACTCTTACTTGAGTGACTTGTTTTTCTTTATTTCCTTCCTAAGTTCTTATAATGCACTAATTATCTCTTCTCTAAGATCGAATTCACCTTATTCTTTAGAATCATATTCTACTTCCATGAAGAGTACTCTTTCTGAATCACTATCATTGTCATTATTCTCCTCGTCTAATGAGGAACTATTCTCCTTTGAGTAGAAAATTTTCTTGAAGAATTTCTTTTTGTTTCTTCTCTTGTTTCCCTTTTAGAAACTTCCTCTTCATCACTGTCTTTATTCCTGTGAGGAAATTTAGAAGAAAAATTACCAATACCACCATAATTAAAATATTTCAATGGAATCATACCTTTATACTTGTCGGTTCCTTTATGTAATTTACTTACAAAGTTATCCATCTGTTCATATTCATCTGAATCATCACTACAACTACAACCTGGTTTTGACTTTTGCTTAATCTTCTTCTTTGTCTTCTTGGATTCCTTAAAATATGCTTCTTTCGTGTTTGGGTTCTCCTATTCTGTTCTCATTTCATAGGATATAAATATTCTACGTAGCTCATCCATGATCAATGTACCAAGATCTTCTCTTTTTTCTAGGGATGATATTTTATAATCAAATCTCATAGGAAGAGATACATTTTGAACAACCACTGAGTCATCATATTATACTCCAAATCCTTTAATAGTTTGAAATATTTCGTCAACTCGCAGAAGGTCAGATGCAATGTCTTCATCTTCCTTCATCTTCAATTGTTCAAGCTTAGCTCTGAAAATTTGAATCTTAGCTCCCTTTACCTTGACACATCCTTCATAAATATTTTGAAGTTTATCCCAAAGATCTTTTGCATTATCACAATGCATAAATTTGACAAATATTGAATCAACTAAACTGCTCAGAATAGTACCTTTATCCTTTGAGTTTTTTTTGTTGAGTTTCTTTCCATCTCTGTTGGTTGGGGGAGTGTCTGGTGTTGTATACCCATCTACTATTGATTGCAAAACATCAAATCCCTATCCCTGTAAAAAGGTTTTCATCATTTTATTCCATAAGGTATACCTATCATTGTCAAACATTGGTTCTCCAATATTAGCATATTCCATGGTTATAACCCTAAATTGCACCACACATGCTTACCTGGCATCAAGCCAACTCATATCCCTTCTTTGCCAAATCACTCTTTCAAAATCCTCTTTTATAAAGGCCCATGTACCCTAATCCATTACTGCACACGTGTACATGCTAACTGACCCAAAACAACCCGCGTGGACCGACAAAAGCATGAAAAAAATGAAATTTGTCGATGGAACAAAAATCTATGGGTGAGTTAACTAAAACTCTTAGCCATGCATGGCTGAGGGTTCGTCCAAATACCTAGCTCCTTCTAGCCTATAAAAGAAGGGGTAGGGGTCCCATTTGGAAGGGAAAAAATATAACAAAGAAACTCTTCCCATTTACGTATTCCCATTGTCCCAACCTTTTATCCTTTCCTTATGCCAAAGGAGATTCAAAGCAAAGCAGTTGGAGGGCAGAAGAAGAGGAGCCAAGGATCAGGTTCAAGGAGCACTGGCCGGTCTCAACTTTTGTAAGTTGACTCATTCAAAGTAATAAAGAAAGTGCTTTTCCCATCCCAATTCATGAACTTTTTATGGTTTGATTAGTTTATGTTTGGATTTCTAACCCGTTAGTATACAAGTAGTATGCATGCATAGTTGTTGCTTGTCTTGGATGCAGGTTAGCTTTGGAAGGAGTATTGCGAACAAGGAATCAAGCACAACGGAAGATCAACATAAAATGTCGGGAACGAGGTAGGTTGATCTTTCCATGCATTTACTAAGAAAAGGGGATTTAAATATAGGGATGAAGGTAGAAAGTAATTTCTCTTCGGTCATATCTGCATGCAAAGTATGAACTCTATTTTCTAGTCCGTAGGGAGATTTTCCCAACAACAGAATTGGCGACCATATTGGGGAAACTCTCTAGGGTTCCTGGAATTTTCTTTAGTTTTTGGGTAGTTTAAAGACTAGTTTTTCTTGCCTGTCTTTTATTTTTAGTTTTTGTAAGGTCTGAGCTAGTAGGGAGTCTGGTTTTCCATACCAACTTTCTCTGTATTTTGCTTGACTATGTTTTTTGGGACCCACAGAGGTACACATGTCCTGCACAAGGTCTGCACATGTGTACCCGTACCCTACCCTCTTACAGCCCATGTGTGAATGCTAGCTGTAGAGGTAGCAGTAGCGTGTAGAGTTCAGAGGACTTTAGAGGCAGTCATCCTCTTCCCTGTCAGAATCACACATTCTCAGGGGGTTTTATTAAATTTTGTCTGAGTCTTGTTTGCTAGCAGTCCTATCTGAGATTGTTTTTGCTTTATCATTTTTTCCTTACATTATTTGTTTTTCTGTTAGAAAGAGTATCCAAGCCTTCAAGGGATCCTGGTTATCAATATCATTGGTCTCTTCCTGGTTTGGTCTGTCTGTTTTCATTTTTTCTCAGAGTTTAGATATACATGCGGCCTATACAAGGTCAACATGTGTGTACACGCCCTTTGTCTCTGTTCAGTGTGTGTTCACACGTGTGTTGTTTGAGTAACAGTCGCGTGCTTGTGCAGGCTACTTTTTGTTAAGGGTAAGGCAGTCATTCTCTCCCTTGATAAGAAGTATTCCTCTCAGGGGTTTGAATCTCTGTTTGGACAGTTAGTAGCTTAGGATTAATTTTACTCTTAGCTTACTTTTTCTCATAAAAATAAAAGAATTTTAAAGGTTTTTAGACAAGTGTGAGAGTCATTGTTTTTAGAATTGCTAGTGTGTGATTTTTGACCTGATTCTTTGCGATTTGTGATTTAGGCCAGAATTGTTTTTCTTGGTTTTTTGCTTGTCGGTATTTTCCCTTTCTTTCTTTACTAGCATTTAAATAAATAAATAAATCTCTTTTCATTTTCTCATTTGGTTGAAGAGTGTGTTTCTGCATCATTAGCCATGGAAAATTCTTTTATTTCATAATTTTTTGCAGTTCAATTAGATCATAAGTATCTCATAGTCAAGTGAAATTCTTTTGAGTTTGTTGTCCAAAATCTTAGAAAAGTTAAAAAAAAATAAAAAAAAAATTGAAAAGTTGTTGAAATTTTGCATTCAATAAAAGTTTGTTTTCCAGCTTTTTCATTCATTTTTTTCTTTCATCTTTTACACATCATCAATTTCACCCTCGTACCCCTTGATGTAAGACAAATCCATAAAAGTAACGCTAAATTTAAAATCTACTAGACTTTTATGTTTATAGGGTTCACAAACTAGTTCAGGACTAGGGCCTTGGATTAGGTTGGAGAGGAAACTCTTCATGGCCATTTAAAATCAAACATTGGAGTCTGAGATAGGGAGTGTCTAAGTCCAATTTCTTGAAAGTTATCCAGGACCCCCCTCTAACACAGGGGATAAACACGAGGTCGTGTGCGGAAAGGTAGCGGAGATAACCGCTCCAAAGCTGGACCAATCGTAGTGGAGAACACATATAGAGGGCTTGTTTTGGGATTCCATCGTTTGCATTTTCCATGGGGATTCATGGGTCTCGAATCCATTCGAGGTCCTCAGTTGTCTTCCAGAACATTTTCTCTCGATACCCTTGACAGGTTTCGGGCTCGATACCCTTCTCATTGTGATCTACCCGACTTTCGACTATACCCGCCTGGTGACTGTTCGCGTGCTGGCAACCTAGTTGCCAATCTTTGTTAGGGAATACACAGGTGACTATGGGGGTATACCATGGTATCTAGGACATACATCAGGCCATGATTTGCATAGTATACCCGGAGGGTTCTTTCGTGTTCGAGTTGCACTTGCACCGGTAAGTTTATCTAGTGTTGGTTGTTGTAACTGTTCTTCCAATTAATTTAGTGTTTGCTTGTCTTATCTATTAGGGACTTTTTTTTTAGTGTGTGTTAATTTTGAACGTTTAGACTACCTTAGAGTGTCTTGGATATTCTCACATAGTGGAGGATCCTAAGCTCTGCCAGTCATGAAGGCTTCTTGGCCTGCCGCCAGTTACACTAGAGCCACCCCGGCCACCATTAAGGCGAAAGCTAGACCAACAAGGGTCTTTTGAAGTGACCGGGTTACAAACCATTGTGCCCGAACAATCCCCAGAGGAATCGACCATTTTGGACCTTGAAGTAATCGCTCTTGGCCTGGTTGAAACCCCAACCACTGATTTCTTGGCACCTTTCATTGTACCAATTCAATTTTACAAGCACCAGACAGTGTCGCACACAGCAATGGAAACAAATGTTGTTACTCCTTCTGGGAATTATTCAATTCCCACCATGGTTGTCACCATAGGAGAGCTTTCATCTCCTAACCCACCATCATCAGTTCGAGCCACCATGGTCTCGACCGCAACTACTTCGCACAGTGGTCCGAACCCATCTTTGGCGGTGGCCATAACCCCTTTCACACTTAGTGCGACAGGCCCTCTGTTCTCATAATGGATGCCTAGTTCGGGTACAAGTCCTATACTTTCCTACTCCACTTTACAGACTTTGGGTCTGGGGGCAGGGAGCTCTAGCGCTCCTCTGCAAGGTCACATGGGGGGCACTCCTGTCCCTCTTAATGATTTTCCTTATGGAGGAGGTCATATCCCTCCTTCGTCCCCTTCACTCGGTGGTTCACATCAGCAATCCGTCAGGCAACCTACACACAATAGTTTATTTGGAGTGGGGAGTCAAGGACCACCTTCACATAGTATGTCGGTAGGTTCGACACCGTTTTCTTTGAACGAAACGTTTGGTAACAACGCCTTCTCGTCAGCCGCTTTCCCAACTGGGGTAAACCCCATTTTTGGACAATCTACTCCTGTGCAAGGTATTATTCTTGCACAGGGGGCAAACATAGCAGGACCTTGGAATTCAAGGCAAGGATCCATTCCCTCCTCCGGAATGTCGATCTAGGGTAATTCTTTCCACAATCGATGGAACCCTGGACAAACTACTATGCCTATCCCCACGGGACCGGCATGGGGTAATCCCTCCCAAAGTCCTTCGAATACAATGCACGCCCAACAATCTATGTCCTATTTGGGAAATCAGTCGATGATGTCTCCACATATACAAAATCCATACACTGGCTAGGGCCATGGTTTCTACCAGAATCCAGGCCAGCAGCCAAACTTTTCCTGGCAACCTGGTGCCAGTCAAACTCCAGGTCCCTTTTTCCTAGGTTATCAACAGCAACCCAAACTACCGTTCCTGGCAACGTTACACTTGCCAGATTTGACAAGGTTGTTGAATGACCCTATTTTTCACAATCTGCATTGGCCTCCTATGCCGACAAAGTTTCCTTCGGACATTCCAAAGTTTGAAGCCAAGCCTAATGAATATCTAGGAGATCATGTGACTACCTTCCATCTTTGGTGCTCATCTAACTCATTGAAAGATGACTCCATACAATTGCAATTGTTTCAACGTACTCTTATAGGGAGTGCCACAAAATGGTACATTGAGCTTGATCACTCAAGATAATCTTCTTTTGGCGAACTGGCGATGACTTTCCTGAACCATTTCCAGTTACCTATGAGATACGACACTGGCACAAAGATGCTCGCCAATTTCGAACAGAAAATAACAGACCATATCTCTGATCACATCCAAGAATGGAGACGCCAAAAGAGTTTAATCAAGGTACCAGTCCCACTAGCATTCCTGCTTGAGTGGTTCCTTAAGTATTTGGTCCCATAGTTGTCCAAAGATGTCATGACATCTGGGGTTTTCTCCGAAGAAGATGCCATCATGAGGGCTCAATAGTTTTATCTCATATATTCTCAGTCCGGTTTATTATACAACATCTTGCCAGATGCACCACGTTCAATACTGGATAAAACTAGACAAAGAGTTGGCCCACATGCTGATGGTATTGTCGGTTCAGCATGAACAAAGCCCGCTGAGCAATTGACAAAGCAGTTGCAGCAGTTATCCATACAACACACAACGGCCATCCAAACTACTGCTTTGGCTGCTCCCCCTACCAAAACATAGGAAGTACACATAGTGCAGTCAACTAACCCAAAGGCCACCCAACAGCCTGAAGGGAAGAAAAAACAACGAAAGAAGCGTAAGGGGGGTAAAAAACCCAACGATAATGCTGGCGAGGACAACATTGAAAAATGGAAGGTGAGGTATCCATGCAACTTGTGCATGGAAGACCACCCGACCCATCTATGTCCTCGACTTGCAGAGGCCCAAAAGTTTGTCACACAGCAACAGCAAGCAGTGTTGACTAATCCATTTCAACATGGGAAAAATCTAACTCAAGCCTCTGCAAGCATGGAAGGGGGCATCCAAGAAACCTGCCCACCTCCGAACAACCCTGCATCTACGAACGTATATATGGTTAGGGTTGATTCTTTCATATCGACTAGAGTGCACGATTATAGTAAACCAAGAACTTCTGAGAAAGGTAAAGAAGTTGATCTCCCATCTCTTCCTCTACAGATTGAGAAGACATTGGGAGAAACAATGACACACATTCCAAAAGGTGCATTTAAAAAAGCTTCTCATAACCCAAACGCAAGGGCCGCCCAAAACTACTATGTGGTGGAAGATTTATCACAAACCCCTTGTGTGATGTCTTCTTTGGAGGTCCTCCAAAGCTACCCTGCTCAGAGGAAAGCCTTGTTAACTTCTTTGGGCTCTACTAAGACTTGTAATCCGGGTACCATCATGTTAGATAAAACCAACTTAAAACCTCGTCTGCCTTACCACGTAGCATTTCAGATAGTAGTGGTTTATCCCATGAAAACTTTTACTCAGAATATATTTCGCACGGTGATCGATGAGGTCGCCTCGACATGCGTTATGTCATTGGCATTTTGGAAGGCCATTGGCCAACCCATTTTGTCTCCATCACCTACTCTCCTCACTGCTTTTGACAGTCATTCATTCCGACCACATGGCATCGTTCCTTCTTTCCCTATGCAGTTAGGATGGAAGACCATCTGTGTCGAAGTAGAGGTAGTCGAAGCTCCCCTCAACTATAACCTCTTGTTAGGATGGAGTTGGACTTATGCTATGCAAGCTGTGGTTGCTACTGTTTTTTGGGTCTTGTTGTTTCTACATGAGGGTCGGATAGTGACCATTGATCAATTGTCTTTCTCCAGACCTGACCCAGCTTTGGGGGCATCCACGGTCCCAATGATTGATAATCCTCAACTAGGTATCATCAATGTAGGAGTTGGTTTGTGCCCATCCTTGATGGGTACCTTTGATTATCCACCTCCTCATGGCGATATCAAATTTATATCTAATCACCATAAGGTTGAGATTTTTCAAGTTTCGTCATTCCGCACGACTTACTTCGAGGATCCATGGATACTTCCTTCCCCATTGGGCACGATGAATGAGACAGGGCACCCAGGCATGTCCATGCCCTTTTCTATCGTTGAAGTAGCATACTCTTTAGTCTAGCAAGCTTTAGCTAACCCTTATTTGACTCCTGCACAAGAATTACATCCACTTCTAAAGCCTATTTGGGCTTAGGGTTCTCTCACTAACATTGATTCGTTAAACTTAGTCTTTCCTTCTGATGAAGCAATAATCAAAGAAATGACTAGTCCGAACAAACCTTGGGAAGATCTTCATCACAGATCATATTTCCTCCCAGAGTTAAGCTGAATCGAAGCAGGAGAATTCACCGTGACCATGTCGTGTCCTATTAATCTCTTAGCTACACATGAAATTTATGCTGAGGGAAATATGGAAACTATCATTGAAATTATACCAATCAACATCTCCCGAAACCCTGGCATCGTGGAGAATGTCTTCGTCGGAGCGGATTGCTCCCCCGAAGAGATTCAAATCTATACGGATCTTTCCAAAGATTTCTGTGGCGTTTTTGCCTAGTCTTATGAGGAAATGTCAGGCATTGATCCAAAAATAGTTGAACATGAAATCAAAACTTATCCTTATGCCAAGCCTATTTGACAGAATCTTTGTCCATTTAATCCCAAGAAAGCAGCAGCCATCAAGATTGAGGCTGAAAAATTGCTAAAGGCAATTTTTATCTATCCTATCCATTTGACTCAATGGGTGTCAAATCCTATGCCGGTCAATAAAAAACAAGGCACGATTCATGTATGTACCGATTTTCGTGATTTGAACAAGGCATGTCCCAAAGATAGTTTTCCAACACCATTCATCGACCAGATCATTGATGAATGTGCTGGTTGCGAAGCCTTTTCTTTCATGGATGGTTTTTCGGGATACAATCAAATCCAAATCGAACCCGAAGACCAACACAAAATGACATTCATTTGTCCACGGGGTACATTCGCATATCGTAAGATGCCTTTTGGTCTTAAAAATGCTAGAGCCACATTCCAGCGGGCCATGTCTTTTTCTTTTCATGATCTCAAGCATATAGTCGAGGCCTATCTAGATGATTTAGCATCATGATCTCGCAAGAGATCAGATCATCCCACACACCTTAGACTTATCTTCGAACGTTGTCACTACTTTAGGATTCGCTTAAATCCAAACAAGTGCCACTTATGCGTAACGTCAAGACGTTTGTTAGGTTTCATCGTATCAACAACAGAGATCATGGTCGATCCTCTCAAGGTGGAGGCAATAATCTAGTTTCCCCCCCCCCACGCACAATCCTTCAACTTCAGTGTCTAAAAGGCAAGGAAAACTTTTTACGACACTTCATCACCAACTATGCCGAAATCACTAAGGGCTTTATGAGCTTACTGAAGAACGACATTCCTTTTACTAGGATGATGCCGCTCAATGCTCTTTCGATGCATTAAAACATGCCCTCACAACGACCCCTCCGCTACGGCCATCTAATTATAACAAATATTTCTTATTATATTTGGATGCCGCAGAGTCAACCATTGGCATGGTTTTAGTTCAGGAAGATGATTTGTACTCAGGATACGTGATCTATTACCTGAGTTGAGGCCTTGTAGGACCGGAACCAATTATTCTCATATAGAAAAACTTGTGTTGGCAATAGTTCATGCTGTTCAATGGTTCCGTCATTATGTTCTGTTTTGCAAGACAACCATCATTGTTGTCGTGAATCCATTCCAGTACATGTTGACATGATGGGTTAAAGGCGGAAAAATCAGTAGATGGATAGTCATTCTCTAGGAGTTTGACTTAGACTTCGTTTCAGTGAAGTCCAAAAAGTCATTGGTCTTTGCAGAGCTTATTTCGGAACTTCCGGTTGAGTCAGGTGACGTTGTGCCTGAAGAATCGCCTATCTAGGGAGATATGTTTTTGATCACATCTTCGGATCCATGGTACGGAGATATACTTATCTATCTCCAGAATTTGAAGTGCCCCACTTCTGCTTCTTGTGATGAGCATCGGCATATATGCCATCAAGCTAAGAATTATCTCATACTCGATGATACGTTGTATCGGAGAGGTGTAGACTGCATCTTACGTCGATGTCTCACACATGAGGAGGCAGTTATCGTGCTCAATGATTTCCATAATGGAGCTTGTGGTGGTCATTTGTCTGGGTTGGAAATAGCCCAAAAAATTCTACGAGTAGGTTACTTCTAGCCAACACTTATCAAAGATTGTATAGAATCAGTCAAGAAGTTCCATCCGTGCCAAATCTTCTCTCGGAAGATGAGGGCACATCCCGCTCCCATGTTTCATGTCATCACAGTTGGTCCCTTCAACAAATGGGGGATTGATTACACTACTTGCAACCCCCCTTCAACAAGGGGGCACCGCTATATCATCGTAGTTGTCGACTACTTCACTAAGTGGGTCGAAGCTATGCCAATGTTTAAAGATGATGGAGATACTGCAGCTCTCTTTTTATTCAACCAGATCATAGCAAGGTTTGGTGTCCCAAGAGAGATTGTTACTGACCATGGCAGTCACTTTCAGAACCAAATGATGACTGAATTAACATCAAATATTGGGTTACGACAAGAGCATTCATCACCCTATTACCCCCAAGCCAATGGGCAGGTAGAAGCTGTAAACAAAAATCTTAAGACTATTCTACAACAAACTATCAACTCAGCCAAGTCAAATTGTCATTTGATGTTATACTCGACATTATGGACTTACCGAACATCTGTTAAGACTGCAACTAGTTTCTCACCTTTTCAACTTGTTTACGGGCTGGAGGAAATCTTGCCCATCGAATATCAGATCCCATCTCTAAAATTGGCAGTACAATTATTGCCAGACACTTCTCCACTTGAAGAATGGTTAATACACCTTGAGCAGCATCGTGATGCGGCCCTAGCCAACAAGGCTCACAAACATAAGATCAAGTGTCAGTATGATAGGTTCGTTCGTCCTCAGATTTTCTCTGAAGGTGACCTTGTCCTGGTCTATGACCAACATAAGGACCCCTTGGGGGCAGGAAAATTCAAACCCATGTGGTTTGGACCCTTCATCATAAAAGAGGTATTAAAAAAGGTCGCTTATCATCTAGTTTATTTTTAAGGGAATGCTTTGGCTGAACCTAGAAATGGGCTCTACCTCAAGAAGTATTACTCATAGGCAGGTCACTGTGGGTAACTTTTTGTAACATATGTATAGTCTTTGTACTATTACTTTTTAGTTTCTTTTAAGTGTTATGGATGTGTCATTGATGTTATTTTTCGTCAATATGGCAGATGTCAAGGGATTCCGAGGTGTTTGTTGGGTATGCAGACGACGCTAGTTGGCACACTCGGAGGTATATGCTTAGGCGACACCACAAATAATGTCGTTGAATATAGTGTAGTTATTGAGTTGCTTTGTGAGGCCTTGTCATTGGGTATCTCTCATCTCTGGGTCTATCTCGACGCTCAACTGGTTGTGTCTCAGCTAAATAGAGTATACCGGGTTCATGATCCAACCTTACACCGACGATTCCTTAGGGTACGTCTCTTAGAATGAAACTTTGATTATATTACATATTTTCATGTTCCTAGGAGATTAAACCAAATTACAGATACTCTAGCGAATCAAATTTTAGATTGGCATCTTGCACACATATGAAAGAACATTGACATAAAAATGTAAATACATTTTTGTACACGTGATCCATAAGACACAAAAGATCAAAAAACCATATATAACATCATAAAGTAACCAGAGTACATAGATGGACGCAAGTGCCTCAAAAATAGGACCAATAACAAGTCACAGGGCTTATGCCCTAAAAAAATATATACAAGTAGTGCTCGTGGCACATAAAAAGTCTAAACAGGTTCAGGGACTATGGGCCCTATTATACTGGTCCACAGCATGGGATAAATGCCTAAACAATCAGACCCACGTCTGAGGTGCCCCCACTACATGAGGCTGCATGGATGGTGGCAGGTCCTCTATCTTTTCCATCGAGACTGTGCGAGTGAGTGCAGTGAATTTTCGCTCAACTCGTCTAAGTACCCTCTCAGCCTCCCCGGCTGGGAGGTTTCCTGCTACTGTTGGTCCTCCGGAGGTGGAAGCTATGGCTTCTGGCCGAGGACGATGCTTGTTCCATGCAAAATCGGTAGGTCGCACTGGTCCCACATCTGCATACAACAAACGCATATCTGTCAAATACTCTGGCATATAAAAAAATGATATATATAAACAAAAACGACATAAAAATTACATATACAAAAAAAAAACTACAAAGGTGGAGACTTACCCATCTCCCCTCGCTCCTCACTAGGTGGCACGGGTATCTCAAGATCTCTAGAAAAGTCTATCCCTGCATATGGGTAATCCTCGATCATAGGGATCTGTCGTGACAACCATGCAAAAATTTCATCGTCGAAGGACTCATTGGTCCTTCCACCACCTTTTCGTGGCAGTAATACTACCCATCTACATACTGCAGGAAAAGAGGCATGATGTCCTCGTACCACTTCCTGAGGACTAAATCTCGGAACTCTCTCAAAGAAGAATGAACACAAAATTGTCCCGAACCTGAAGTTCCTATGTGTCTGCTGTCGTCAATCTGTCAATTGCCTCTTCATACACTCAAGTAGTGTGGTACTCCAGTCAAAAATCTATGCATTCAAGCACTGGATATCATAGTTCATCTGTGTGCGAGACGCCTAATGCCAGGCTGTTGAGCCGGTAATCTGCCCAATCAACAATAATATCGCCTACAACGATAGGTCAGTGATCTTACTGATGGGCACCTAGGAGCTCAAACGGTTAGTCCTAACCTCACAGTGCAGGGCTATCAATTCCACTATATTAAGAGGCCCCGCTGGAAATGTCCTGAAATTGACTAGTTCCCCTCTCCTTGAGAGGCTAGTCAAAAAATATATATCCTCGGTGGTGGGCACCAATGATCGCCCCTCTAGCATAAAGGCCTCTACATCAGGGTGCCAATAGTCAATCAAGGCATTTAGTAGCCTCAGTTGCACTCGCATAAATGGACACAGGAAGAAATTAAGCAAACCGCATTGCATCAATGCGGCCACAACATTCGGATCTCCCACAACCAACTCACTGATTGCTTCATGCTCCCTTTCCCTCCAGTGGACATACATCCTGCCAAAACAACCAAGTTCAGGAGGGTCAGTGACTACTCTTTAGTTCTTTTTGACAATAAAAGGGGGTCAATGCGTGCTATAGAGGTGACAGTCGCGTGTACATGCGGGCAGGCTTTACTCTTCCTAAGTGTACACGCGGCCTATCCAAAGACAGCACGCGTGGACCAAGGGCCGACCTTTTAAAGGTCGATGCCCACCCAAAAAATGAAATGAAATGAAAAATTAAAGAATTGAATAGCTATATAGGGGAGTTTGTACTTACTTGGTCCAAGAGGAAGTTCGTTTCATCCACTGTAGCTCCCAGAATCACCATTTTTATCAAAGGGGGTCTTTTGGCTCCAGAGTCAATTTCCAAATCAGCAATGGTGATAATGAGTTGCCAGCTTCTATTTATAGACTTTTTGGCCTCTTTTTGTCACTTTTTTGGCCTCTCTTATCAATTTATTTATACCAAAAACCATTTAAAGTGATTAAGGATTTATATGGGAGGGATTTGATTGGGTATTTGGACACTTTTTTTGAGTTTTGACAAAAATTTTACTATCCATGAAATTTTTTCCAAGAATCAACTTGATTATATAGGTTAGGTTACTACCCCGACTTTTGTGTCTCATTGTCTTTTTCCTCTTCCATAGGATCGATCCCATCAGGTTGTGACACAGAACCATCATATTTGCTTTAGCAGTGTTGCAACTTGGCGGTAGAGCTTACCAGAACATGGATGCCCTAGGTAGGTCCTGGTTGCATTATGGTGTCCATGCTATCTCTAAAACACTGTAGGCTCGGGAGTCCTTATAGTCTTTCCTGAATATGAGTTTGAGCCTCATTTGCATGATTCTTCTTCGCTCTTGATCTCACCCTCAGGACTCCCAAAAACTAACGGGTCTCCTTTTAAGCCCTTTTCAGACCCTCTAAACATGAAAATATTTCTGAGCAATATTGTGGCCTTTCACGCTCGTTAAACTGAAATTTGAAGTCACATCTGTCCGGCGGTAGTTTACCCCTTTTTCGGTCCGGACGGTCAACTGTACGAACAAAGGTATACTCTATGGAACTTCCATTCTTTAGAAGAGTACTCTCAGGTATAATTTTATCCCTTTTTTGTGCTTGAGGGACTAAACTTACGAAAAATAAACCTCCATGGAGTCCATAGTTAAGCTCTTTTCAGACTCCCTAAAATTGAAAAGATTGTCGAGTGACCTTATTCTTTCACACTAGTTAAATTGGTCCAGAAGAACATTCCTGACGGAGTCCATAGTTAATCTTTTTTCAGACTCCTTAAAAATGAAAAAATAGCCGAGTGATCTTGTCCTTATCACACTCATTAAAATGGTTTTTAATTGACGTCTAATTGGTGCTATTTTACCCTTTTTCGAACCGACTAGACTATCTTCAAAAAATGTGCCCCAATGGAGTCTCCTTTTATGTTTTTTCAGACTCTCTAAATATGAAAAACAACCGAGCTTACCTTCTCTGGGCTCGTTAAAATTACATCGAAGGACGTTACCATTGTGTGTTTTATTAACCTCATTTGCATACCTTATACACCAGCCTTGTGATAGTTTTCTTCTGCGTCTTAACACCTTTGGCCGCCAGAGAATTTTTCCCGAGTATCATTTTACTAGAACATTAGTCTTGTCCTTGTGCCTTGAACTTGTATTTTTGCAATACTCGTTCCTCCATTGTAACGTAATATTCCTTTATTCTTTTTTCCACAATTATTGAAAAGAACAAAAAAATCAAATATACCCCAAAAAGAGGAAGGGAAAAGTATTTTCTTTATTGGCAGCATAATGAGTCGCCCTTGGATAAAGCACATCTGTCCATTTTTTCATCAGACTATGGGATGTAGTATGACCTTAGGAATATTTTCTCGCTATATAGAGTTGTGTCCTCCACCGTTTGGTTATTCTTCCAAACATATCGAGAGTTTGCGTTGCCTCCTTCTTCATAGACTTATGATTAACATACATGCTGCCTGAGTCTCATCATTTGTCGTGCTATTGTCCAAGGGAAGTTTGTCACTAAGCCTAAGTCGGACCCTCTGCAATATGTCTCTTGTCCGCATACCCAACCATCCTGAACATCTAATCAAGTCCTTGTTCGAAATCACTGAAGCCTTCAGTTTGATCATCAAGATTATCAAGTCCATGACCGATGAGCCATCAAAGACCACTGGGTAGTGCAGTCATACACTCATATTACACTCCTACCCGAGTTGTGAAGATTTTTAAGTTGTTGCTTGAGCTCTAAAGATCTCATCTCCAGCCATCAAGCCGAATCAGCTTCTGGAAGATGGATACTCTATATGTATATCTTTCTGATTTAGAGATGTAGCTCCACTGTGTATTGTTCGCAGCTACTCTTTATAGTTATTTGACATGGATCTATAGTGTATTTGATTGGTAGCCATGGTTCTATTTTATCCCAAGCATGGGTATTCCCGCCTCGGTGAGACATTAGTTATTTTGCAGATGACACCTCCCGGTTCCTGATCCTTGGGCTTATTCGTTCAGCACATCAGTAAAGATTGGTAATGTATTTCAGCCATCAGATGTTATTCTGACCTCACACACTAGGGGGCATCTGTTATAACCCTAAATTGCACCACACATGCTTACCTGGCATGAAGCCAACTCATATCCCTTCTTTTCCAAAGCACTCTTTCAAAATCCTCTTTTATAAAGTCCCACATGCCCTAATCCATTACTGCATGCATGTACACACTGGCTGACCCAAAACAGCCCACGTGGACCGACAAAAGCATGAAAAAAAGGAAATTTGCCAACGGAACAAAAAGCTATGGGTGAGTTAACTGAAACTCCTGGCCATGCATGGCCGAGGGTTCATCCAAATACCTAGCTCCTTCTAGACTATAAAAGAAGGGGTAGGGGTCCCATTTGGAGGGGGGAAAATATAGCAAAGAAAATCTGCCCATTTACGTATTCCCACTGTCCCAACCCTTTAGCCTTTCCTTATGCCAAAGAAGATTCAAAGAAAATAAGTTGGAGGACAGAAGAAGAGGAGCCCAGGATCAGGTTCAAGGAGCCATGGACGGTCTCAACTTTTGTAAGTTGACTCATTCAAGGTAATAAAGAAAGTGTTTTTCCCGTCCCAATTCATGAACGTTTTATGGTTTGATTAGTTTATGTTTGGATTTATAACCCGTTAGTATATAAGTAGTATGCATGCATAGTTGTTGCTTTCCTTGGATGCAGGTTAGCTTTGGAAGGAGTATTGCGAACAAGGAATCAAGCACAACGGAGGATCAACATCAAACACCGGGAACGAGGTAGGTTGATCTTTCCATGCATTTACTAAGAAAAGGGGATTTAAATCTAGGGATGAAGGTAGAAAGTAATTTCTCTTCGGTCATATCTGCATGCAAAGTCTAAACTCTATTTGCTAGTCCATAGGGATATTTTCCCAACAACATCCATGATCTCCTTCTAGTGGTTAGATTTCTTCCTAAAGGACCTTCTCTGATACCAATTGTTGGAATACTCAGAGGGGGGTGTGAATCAATATGAGAACAATTATACTTTTAATCACAAAATAAAACCTCCAATAATATCACGAGCATTCAAAACATCATAATTCAATGCATAGACATCACATAAACACAACACACCATAATTTTACGTGGAAACCCAATGCGGGAAAAAAACACAAAATTCTTTTCTTTTTTATCAAAGAGTACATTCATTGGAAGAACCAACTTCCTATTTCTCCAAATACAACTAGAAGGAGGCTCCAACCCCTTATTTACAGGCTACAACCTAAAGGAATCTCCAACTCCCTAATTTATTGGCTCCAACCAGAAGGAGGATACAACCCCCTTTCCTTGCCCCGTCCAACCACCCTGAAATATAAATGTAGACCAACCTATCATTACCTCTATAATTGATAACATGTTGTTGTTGTTGTCTCTTATATTTCTTTCACTGCTACTGATATCAATATCTCATCAAGACTGCAACCACAAACACCTCATACCAGGATTTACAAGAGTGTTCTCCAAATCAAATTCTTATGAATCACTAAGACATACATGTTCCTGATTTCTTTAGCATACACAGCCTAACACACACATGAATACATACCTTCAATCCTGTAGTTGACATGAATTTTAGATCCCTTATCTTCACAAAAGTTTCCTCAAAGGTCCATGACTTATGCACTCTTTTCTTGCTGGTATCCATGATTTTCCTCACTGCAGCCCACGGATGTCCTCACTTTTCCTCTCAAAATATACAGATATAATCAAGGAATCCATGTATGAAACCTCTTCTCTGTACTCTCGGCTCTTGAAAACTTCTTACTTCACTGGACTTCCTTGTATTTGACTCACTACCTCATATATCAAACCAATATTCTCAGAACTAATACACACAAGTGATTTACAGTTGAATCTTCTCTGCATTTTAAAGAGAAATAGCATAATGACATGCAACTGACATGCAACTCATGATGGCATGCAACCCACATGCAACTTGTTATCTTATGTTTATAGTTTCTTTGACATGCAACTAACATGCATCTTATTATCTTATGTTTACAGCTACTTTACTTCGACATGCAAATTTGTTCAAGGGTTGAGATCAATGACAACCAATCTTCCAACAACTAAACTTTCAACAGTTAATATTTTTCAACAATTAATTACTCCCTGTAATAATTAATCTTTCAACAACAACCTCCAACTATATAGGAATATATACATATACGATGTTTATTGTGTCTGGTTTCCAATGGCTCTAATGAATGCATATCACATGTCTCGACTCCTCGATATCCATATACTCAAGTCTGTCGATCTCTTGCACGGTGCCTTTGATTGATTTCTTATGGATAAATACAAGCCTGCATAAGAAACATGACAAGTCATGAGATGAAGAAATAAATGAAAAAGGTTGTGAATTTTGATGCCATTATGTTCTTGGAGATTTCTCGTGGATTCTACTCAACCCTATGCACATACAAAAAAAAAAAAGTGTGGATATGATTTACTATTAAAGAGTTCTTGATTCTCGTGGAAATGAAGAATTCTGCAAATGCATACGAGCTGTTTTCACATGTCATACGAGTTTCTATGTACATGAGAGATTTTTATTTTAAGGAATGAGGAAAAATTTTCAAAGGAAAATGATGATATCCATCTTATTTTTCACACAATGTTGATGTTGAAATTTAGGATGTTTCTCTCCATTGAAGCGACTCAATGTGGGTAAAGAACAACTATTGACTTCACTGGCTAGATAACCTGCACGAATGGTGTCTTTTGCACTACATTCAACACATAGTATGAGGAGAATGTTAGGCAACGGAAGAAAAACATAGCATAAAACAGAGAATTAACAAGCAAGATCAAACACGCATTAAACCAAGCAAAAAAATCCCACAATTTGACACAATGATTTATATGGAAACCCAATGAGGGAAAAAAACATGGGCAATGATAGTCGATATTCTTATTATTCAAGGGAGAATTACAATAGCCAATATCAAGCATACAATAATCCTCACCTCACACATACTCTTCTCTCTACATAGTTTGCTCTCACACTCTTCACAAATTTCACTCACACCTCTATGGTTATGCTTGTATATATAACATATATCACTTATTTACACAGACTGATCATGAATAGATCACATAGTTACATGAATAGTTCATAAATAGATTGCATGCATGCACATTAACATATATGCATGCATGGGCATGTGATCGCATGGGGAAATTCATAGGCATGTTTCCAACAATATCCACCTTGACAACAATGTACTTGATATATCATGCCCTTAATTAATTCATCACCTTTTCTGCAAGCCAAGGGAATCCAAACACCATCGTAGATTCTCTAACAAAACTAGTTTTGTAAACATGTCTTTAGAATTCACTTTTGTATGGAACTTTTCCAAAGACACTCCACCTTCGTCAACAACATGTCTTACAAAATGGTACTTAACATAAATATGATTCGTATTACTATGATAAGTTGGATTTATAGACAAATGAAAAGCACTTTGACTATCGCAAAATACTTTCACCTTGTCATGTATCCTTCCAAACTCACCCAATAAACCCTATAACCAAATTGCCTCCTTGCATGCATGTGAAGAAGCCATATACTCTACCTCCGTAGTGGATAAAGCGACTAATTTTTGAAGCTTTGACATAAAACTAACATGTCCTCCTACAAGAGTAAAGACATATCTAGAAGTGGATCTCCTTTTGTCCAAGTCACCTACAAAATCTGAATCTACCTAACCAAAACCTGAATCTATCGAACCATCATAGGTGATAGAATAACTTCTTGTGCCTCTAAGATATCGAAGCACACATTTCACTTCTTCCCAATGCTCTTTTCCTAGATTTTCCATGTATCGTGTTGGCACAGGGGTAGATCCAGGGTTCAACGCTACAACAAGGCATCAACAAAGCCATAACTACCGACCCTTTCGGCAACACCTGCGAAGCAGATGGAATCTCACCCGAGGTAGAGGCAGGGGTGGTTGAAAGACTCAAGTGTCTGCAACCTTAGCTGGGACACTCATATGTGATTATAACACTTATTACATCTCTTAGCACTGTCAGTCCCGCGATATGAAATCACTATTCACTTCACTGATAAAACAGAGCATTGCAACATTCACACTAATCTACAGTATCTAAGCACTTAGAATAAAATCAGAATAAGCATATAAAGAACTAAACACAACTATCCTGATCAGATCTAATATTCTCACATATCATAAGCACAAAGTAGAAGTAGAGCTATCTAAACATATCAAAGCACTTAGAAAATAACATGTGAACACATCAAGACAAGCACAAAACACATCACACAATGTTTACGTGGTTCACCCCCACCCTAGGGCTACATCCACCAACTCTTCTTCTTTATTGTCTTCATTCAATCGGTTACAAGCACAAAGCCATCAAAACCCTACCCTTACTCTACAGAGGACACAATATTTTCGCAACTTGCTAGATCCTTCTTCCTTGTGTTACAGCACTAAGCCATCTATAATCTCGCACAAGGACTTGCACTCAGCTCTGCAAGTCTTACACCGAATGCACAAAGCCTTGATCACACAGATCCAACTCTTGGCACTTAGCCTACATCACATAGATATATTATTCGACTTCCACTACTCCCCTATATGGCCTAAACATATATATTACAAAATAGGCCTACACATGGGTAAACTCATGGGCCGGCATCCCATTCTCGGTACATATTTCCCAAAAACCAAAAATTGATCCAAAAGTGGGCCAAGATCCCGTGATCTCTGCTTCATCTTGCGCTCCTCCTTCAATAGGCTGTCGAAGTCCTAAAATAGGTCAACATGACCAAGAAACTCCAAAACTTGGTCAAGGTCCAACAGGCCCCCAACACTCACCTGTGACTCGTCCCGAGTCACTCTAGTCTGCCTAGTTCTACCTCGAACACCTAGAGCTTGATCGAATTGCTTCGACTTGCTGCTTTGTTGTGGCCACTTTTTCGGTGAACTCTTGGATCACTGTGTTGTTCACTGGCCCTTCTAGTCATTGTTCTATTGTGATGACGACCTATTCTAGCTTTGCTCCTTGGCTCTCGACCTATGTAAACAACAGGCATGCCTTATCTTGAATTGGTTGGAGTCGTTGAGTTATGTCCATCACTTTGCTTTGGATCGTATGGATATGTTGTTGGGTTGTGCGTTGCTCGTGAGACCTCTTCATTCTTTCTACGGTCGATAGGGACTTCAACTACACCTGAAGTGTGTTTGCATGCTGCTTCGCTTCCTGAAGCTGTGACTCTAGTGCCTATAACTCGGGGTTCTCAGTGTTGTTTTCATAGGTCTAAGCATTGAGGTTACTCAGTTGTTTGCACTCCAAGGAAAGAGCTTTTAAACTGTCAACTGCACTGCGGGCAGTTTCTTCCCTTAGGTATCTAACATCTTGAGGGATCTCGGGCACAGTGCGGAGCTCCAAGTCTGCTATGCGCTGTTGGAGTTATTGGATTACCTCTTCAATTTGTGCCACCTATTGTGGAACTTTATCTTTGGTCTTTACTTCAAAAACTGTCACAGAGTGAAGTGCTCTGTCGACCATTTCCTTAACTTTGAGTTGCTCAGTGAGCAATTGTTCCTTGCTTTGTTGTAACTATTCTTTTTCTTCATCCCATTTCATTTGCTCAGAAAGATTTTCCCATTCTGCAGTACTACGTTTCTCCTCAAGGTCTTTCTGTACTTGCACTAAAGCCTGGGTGTCTTGTGTTATTTCTTCCTAAGCTCGTCGAAGGCAAGCTTCAACTATATCAGCGATGCAGTGTATTTGGGCTGACTCATCACCTAGTTCTGGTGTTTCCAATGATGGAGGAGTAGTGGAAACTGTGCGGATGGACTGTAGTACCTGCTGCACTCCTTGAAGTTCAACCTTGATCCTATTTAACACCTCCTCCTACTTAGATTCTTTCTTCTCTTCTATCTCCAGCGAAGCATCGTTCAGTGCTGCGACGATGAAGTTGAAGTTGTCTGAGGTGAGGGTGGTCTCAAATTTGGTCCTGGTTGCTTTTGATTTCTTCCTTGAGGAAGGTTTCAGAGGGGAAACCTTCCTTTTCTTTGAGGGGTCCTCCTCATCTCTAGGCGGTTTAACTTTGCCTTTCTTTTATTCCACTTATGTGCCATCTATCTCTCTGCCATCTCCTCCTTTCTCTGCTGAGATGGAATCGGTCTTCACAGATGTGCTGTCTAAATCATGGACCTCTTTGGTCTTCTTTGTCTTGCTATGTCCAGGGGTATCATGCACTACTTTGGGGATGTCAATATCAGATATCTCCATGGGGTCTGCTGGGATGAGGAGGTCCGTTGACCATTCCTTGGTGATTTCCTCCAAATCCTCCTCTGTCAACTTGTAGTATGATTGCAGTTGTTGTTTGTGATCATCAGCGTGCACTATGATATAGATGAAATGGTAGTCCGCACAGAATTTCATCAAGGGACTAAACCTGTTGAGAGTGTTTGAGGTTATACAAGGCTCAGACTGGATAACAGTCTTCAGTTGGTTGTAATATGTGTGGAACATGGTATTGGACTACCATTGTTTATTCATGTCGTTCGAGTACCACAATGTACTGAACTTTGTGGCCAGAGGTTCAAATGAATCGATGTCCGGGAAGGTCGCACCTTCTGGCATCTCCCATGCGATGAAAGTGACTAGTACGAGAAGCCAACTGAAGTGGAACTCGTATCCTTGATCCTACACTTCCCTGCAGTCGAGTTCTAATTGGTTTACCAGGTACTGTGCCCAATTCATCTGAAGTCCTTCTGCGCACTTCCCTACAAGGTCGACTATGAACCCCATGACTTGGGTGGGTCAATTCTTTCACACCAAATTTCCAGTGATCAATTAGCAGGTGAGGTGCACTACATCACTTTCGATAAAAGCTACCTTGTAGCCTCGTGTGCCCTTCTCTACATCATTGTAGGCATCTTTGATCTTCTTCCCAAGAGTGTGATCCATTGTCTTTCTAGGGTAGAACTCGTGTGGGTCAAGGCCTTGCATGCTTAGCCCTGTGATCCAATTGATCAATGTCATATCCACTGTGATATGTCAGTTCAACCACAAATATCTTCCATGGTAGCAGGAGAGCAACAACTTGATGCATGCGCTCACTTATTGGTGCCTACCGAAGTGCAGGATCTTCATGACATTGAGCAGTGTGGATTGTGCGAGGTTATGGGTCCATGATTGAGGAATTATATTTGAATTCTTTCCTTTTGTTCTGGTCAGATACTTATGTGGGGTGAGCATGCTCTAAAACTTCTTGTCACCGAGTTTCAAGTCGCTAAAATTCAACGATGTGATCTTATCCTGGTCTACGCACACTATGCATATCCCCTTCGGGAGGTACGTAGTGACCAAAGTGTACTCAAAATATCTAGGCAGACTATCTCGATTGATTGCGCCGCTCAGAGGTGGTATATAGGTGGGTAGTATACTCAGGATTAACATAGCATTTGCGATATCATCCCTATTCTTAGTTCAGTTTTCATCTATTGCCCGAGATGGACCGGCTCGAGCAGTGGACGGAGAGGCCAGTAGTCCTCTTGTCGAAGATGATTGTACACCTGTAGACACTCCTCTCTCCAACATGACTCTTTTATTCATTAAGTTGAGGAGAACTTATGTTATTGATTCTTCAACTGCGGTGAGCTCGTCGGACATACGCTCTTGAGATTAAAATTTTTGGGGTCACGATGATCTTAGATTCGTCACTAGAACAAACAACAATAGTGCAATGATCACTATATACAATTTTCTTAGTTTGCGGTCTTCAAATTCTCAGTTAGCAAAAGTGTTCTCTATGTATGGCGTGACAGGATAAGTAGGAAAATCGACAACGGTTCACTTGCAACGGTTATGGGTCTTCATTAACTCTTGTTTGATCCATTATGGCGTAGTCTAATGGCCTAATGATAGACCTTTACTGCCTTTCTTCCCATTCGGAGCGTCTATTGAATGGTTATAATATACCTCAATGGATATATTGCTTCGCCATGGTGAATTTCCATGTGTCGTTGTTCTGATATCCGGGCGAAGCTCCAATTCTGCAAATTCTATGTCTGGGAAGTTCCTTCTGGAACCTTCTGCAACTTAACTCTCTTCTTACTTTTCTTTCTAGCCCTCTTTCCAATGAGCTTTGTCTTGGTATCTTGTTTTCCACTCTGATTCTTATCTTCTATGGTCTTAGTTACTTCGCGTTGTTAAGATTCTCTCCTAGGAATCAGGGGTAACACCTCTTCTTTATCCAAGATAGGTACTTCAGTCTCCTGTGAGTCTTCTAATTTTTTTGCAACTTTAACATCTGGGTTTCCAATGTTAACTAGCTTCGACCTATTCTCCTGTTCTTTGATCAAGTGTGTGATCCCTCTGGTCATGAAATATTTTAACTCATGCTTCTTCTACTCCAAGACTTCTTCTTCTTTCTTGTGTCTAGATTGATCTTTGTCAATCCAAGTTTTTTCTATTAGCATGGTAAATGGGGCATTGTCTTCAACAAATTTAATAATCTCAACATATTCCTCTATCGAAGTTCCATTGATGGTCATAGGTATCTGAGCGAGCCTTCCACAGAGGTTTACCAGTTTTCCCCTGAATAACCCTAGTCCTCCTAATGAAGGAATCATAGAAGGCCTCCCTATAGCTTCCCAAGTTCTCTCTGTCATGATATTCACCTGTGTCTCTTCATCTAGAAGAAATTCAATGTCGAAGTCTTTGATTCTTGCTTCGATGCATTCTTTGTCTTTAAAGATATCTAATAATCTAATATGTCGATGGTCCTTCAAGGTTTCTTTCATCTATAGCAATATTTTCTCTAATTCTTCATAGGGTTCTGCTATAGCCTCTGGAGTTGCCTGAGCATTTTCTTGATTCAGATTCATTCCTTCAATCTTAGCAGTCATTCTGGGGAAATCCAACACTTCATGGTCCATAGCTTTGCAACAAAGATAACTAGGTCTTCTCCCAGGGCATTCTTTAGCAAGATGTCTCAGTTTTCTGCAACTGTAACAGAGGGTTAATCCTCTCTTTCTTTTAAATGATCCCCAACCTCTTTTGTACTTCGCACTAGGATCATGGTAGTTAACCTACAACAATTTCTTTTTGGGATCCCACATCCATTTGCTAGTCCAAACATTCTTTCTATGCATAGGCATAACATATATTTCACTATTCTTATCAGATCTACTCATATCAAACCTTATTTCATCTATTAATGCCTTAGTTTTCAAACTAGGATAGACTCTATTAAACATACCTAGATCCAAACTCTAGAAACAAAAATTTCCACTTATCTTACTTCTACAGAGCACAAAGCTTCCAGATCTAAAATTTTTTACTATCTTTACCTTTATCAAGGCACAGGGCTTGCAAATCTTACCTCTTTTAATAAAAAATTCTCACTTTTACCTTTCTTATAGCACAAATATTTCAGATCTTGCTTCTTTCCTTCGGATCCGACCTCTTTTCTTCAGGTCGAGTTTCTTTCTTTTAGACCCGACCTCTTTTTTTTCAGCACAGAGCTTTATAGATCAAGTAGAACACTGCGCACCAGGGCATAGAGCTTCCACAATTTTAGGATGAATCTTTGCACATAGCTTCTTCTTTCTTAGTTCCCAGCAATCACAGTTTCGGGTCCTGACAACGGAACCATTTGTTGGCACAGGGGAAGAACCAAGGTTCATTGCTACAATAGCGCACCAACAAAGCCCTAACTACCAACCCTTTTGGCAACACCTTCAAAGTAGATGAAGTCTCACTCGAGGTAGAGGCAGGGGTGGTTGCAAGACTCAGGTGTCTGCAACCTTAACTGGGACATCAATCTGTGATTATAACACTTATTACAGCTCTTAGCACCACCATTCCCGTGATATGCGATCACTATTCACTTCGCTGATAAAACAAAACATTGTAGCATTCACACTAATCTATAGTATCTAATCGCTTGGCATATAAATGGATCATAATAAGCATATAAAGCACTAAGCACAACTATCCTAATCAGATCTAATATTCTCACATATCATAAGCACAAAGTAGAAGTAGATCTATCTAAACATATCAAAGAACTTAGCAAATAACATGTGAACACATCAAGACAAGCACAAAACACATCACACGGTGTTTATGTGGTTCACCCCCACCCTGGGGCTACGTCCACCAAATCTTCTTCTTTATTGTCTCCAGTCAATCGGTTACAAGCACAAATCCATCAAAACCCTTACTCCGCACAGGACAGAAGATCTGTGTAACTCACTAGATCCTTCTTCCTTGCGTTACAACACTAAGCCGTCTATAATCTTGCACAAGGACTTGCAATTAGCTATGCAAGTCTTACACTGAATGCACAAAGCTCTGATCACACATATGCAACTCTTGGCACTTAGCCTACATCACATAGATATCTTATTTGACTTCCACTACTCCCCTATATGGCCTAAACATCTATATATATATATATATATATATATATATATATATTACAAAATAGGCCTACACATGGGTAAACCCATGGGTCGGCATCCCATTCCTGTTACATATTCCCAAAAACCCAAAATTGATCCAAAAGTGGGCCAAGGTCTCGTGATCTCTTCTTCGTCTTGCGCTCCTCCTTTGACAGACTATCAAAGTCCCAAAATAGGTCAACATGACCAAGAAACTCCAAAACTTGGTCAAGGGCCAACATATCGACCGACAACACCAACTTCATGTGAAATATCTAGTCTAGTACTCACCATCGCATACATCAAACTTCCCACTGCATTAGCATATGGTACACAAGACATATAATCCTTTTCTTTGTCATTACTAGGACATAAACCTAAAGAAATATTGAAATGGGAAGCCAAAGGGATCTGTATGGGTTTCACATTATTGATACCGAATATCATAAGTATTTTCTCAACATACTTCTGTTGTGATAACCACAACTTACATTTTTTCTTGTCTCTGTGTATCTCCATGCCTAAGATTTGTTTGATTACTCCTAGATCCTTCATATCAAACACCCTAGCCAACTGAGCCTTTAACCTGTTGATTTCGACCATGCTTTTTTTAACCACAAGCATATCGTCAACATATAACACCAAAATAATGAACATGCCATTTTCCAACTTTTTAAAGTAAACACAATGATCATATTCACTTCTTGTAAAATTTACGCTCACCATGAAGGAATCAAACTTCTTGTACCATTTTCTATGAGATTGTCTCAAGCCATACAATGACTTATTGAGTTTGAAAACAAACCTCTTATTGTGATCTTGAACAATCCCTTTTGGTTGTTCCATATATATATCCTCATCTAAATCTCCATGTAGAAATGTTCTTTTAACATCTAGTTGCTTTAACTCAAGATTAAGTAAAGCAACTAGTGATGACATAACACAAACTAAAACAAGCTTCACAACTGATGAAAATATCTCATGAAAATTAATACCTTCCTTTTGAGAATACCCTTTTGCTACCAGTCTTGTTTTATACCTTTTGAATTTATCATCAACACCCTTTTTCAGTTTGTAGACCCACTTGCAGTTGAAAACCTTCCTTTCCTTTGGAAGTTCTACCAGGTCCCATGCTTTATTACTCTCTAAGGAATCAATTTCTTCTTTCATATATTTATTCCATTGAGCACTTTCAGATACCTCAATTGCTTCCTGAAAACAACTAGGTTCTCCATCAATAGAAATCAAAGCCACAAATGAAACATAATCATGATACCTTGTAGGAGGATTCCTAACCCATGAAGATCTCCTGAGAGATGGTTGAGGCATTTCCTCAATTTCCTGGATATTTTTGCATCTTCGTCCTCATATTCTTCTTCTGGAACTTCTTCATGCTCATCCCTTTCTGAAGATGGTTGAATTTCCAACTAAATTTGCTGAACTTGTGGTACATATTCTTGTCTCACTTCAACATCTACCAATTCTAATTTTAAGAGTGAGGATTTATCAAATACTACATCTTTGCTTATGATGAGTTTGTGGGCAGTAGGATCCCATAGTCTATACCCCTTAACCCCATCACCATAACCAACAAAGAAATATTTCTTTGATCTAGGATCTAACTTAGAACAATGATCTTTAGAAATAAGAGCATAAGCATCACAACCAAATATTCTCATATTTGAAAAATCACACGAGTGACTTGTCCATACCTCTTCTGGAATCTTATAGTTTATTTCAGTTGATGGTGACCGATTTATCAGATAGCATACTATAAACACTGCTTCTGCCCACAATTTTTTTTGCATGTTGGAATTACTGAGCATTCTCCTTGCTCTCTCTAGAAGAGTCCTATTCATGCGTTCAACAACACCATTCTGCTGAGGAGTATAAACCGTGGTCTTATGTATTTCGATCCCAACTCCATTTTAATAGTTCTCAAATTCCACATATGTGAACTCACCTCCATTCTCTTTCCTTAAACACTTGATTGACTTGTCAGTGCTCTTTTCAACCAAATCCTTGAATTTCTTAAAAGTATTAAATACATCAACTTTTCTTTTAAGTAAATAGACCCAAACCATCCTAGAGTAATCATCTATAAATTTCTCAAAATATGGTTATCCTCCAAGACAAACTATAGAGGATGGTCCCCAAACATATGAATGAATGTAATAAAGGATACCTTTGTTTATATTCTTTCATGATTTAAACTTTTGTCTACATTGTTTTCCAAAAACACAATACTTGGAGAAATTGAAATTCAGAAACTTCAAACTTGGAAGTGATTTACGATCAACCAGTACCTTAAGCCCTTTATTGATCATATGACACAAACAATGATTCCATAAACAGATAGATTCACTTGCATCTTCAGATGCTACCACTGCTTGATTTACTTTTGTCCTTCCTTCAAGATGATAAAGGTTCCCGATCCTCTTTTCCTTCATGACTACTAAAATTCCTTTGGACACCTTCAGTACTCCACCTTGAGTTGTACATTTGTAACCAATAGACTATAGAACTCCCAAAGATATCAAATTTTTTCTTAGTTCGGGAACATTCATTACATATGTTAATGTTCTTACCGAACCATCATGCATTTTAATCCGAACTCTACCAACTCCAACAATTTTACAAGAAAAATCATTTCCCATAAAAAAAACACCATCATAAATAGATTAGTAAGTTGAGAACAAATTTCTATGAATACACATGTGGTTGGATGCACCAGAATCTAACAACCAATGTTGATGTTGATGTGAAACATCACATGTAGACAATACCTTATCAACCATACCTGAACTGGAACCTAAACTTGTTTCATCTACATTAACTTGCTTTGATTCTTTTGTGGAGTCCTACTTGGATGCATTTTGTCTTTTCCAACAATCCTTCTTGAGATACCCAGATTTTCCATAGAACCAACATTTATGCTTACTCTTCTTTCCTTTTGACTTAGAAATTTATGTACCCCTATGATTTTTCCCTCTTTCTGTAAATCGACCTCTGACCACCATTACTTTTGTTTTTGAGGTTTCTTTACTAGATCTTATCCTCATCTCCTCAAACAACAAAGATCCCACAACAATTTCATAATCAATGGTACATGTTGTGTTAAAACACATAGTAGTGACCAAATGATCCCAAAACTCAGGAAACGAACACCGTAGCGTAACCTCCTTGTCGTCATCTTTGAAATTTACTTTCATACTAGTTAATTGACAAATCAGAGTATTGAAAACATTCAAGTGATCAACAATTTTCGTACCTTCTTTCATCTGCAAGATATAGAACTGCCTCTTCAAAAAGATTCGGTTTGACAAGTTCTTTGTCATATACAAAATCACCAGTTTGGACAACAAACATGATGTTGTCTTCTCTTCAGTGATGTTAAACAACACCACATATGCCAAACACAAACGAATAGTATTGATGGATCTTGCATCCATATCCTCTCAGTCCTCGTCCGTCATGCTTGTTGGTTTCTTTGAATTTCCATCCAAGGCCTTTTGCAATCCTTGTTGCAGAAGAAAATATCACATCTTGAGCTTCCATAGTGCAAAGTTATTCTTACCACTGAACTCTTCCACCTCAAACTTGGAACTATGCACTTTCTCCATTAGCAGAAAAACTCCAAAAAATCGCTACTTATAAAACTGAGCCTCTTTATATGGAAAAATAACCTTATACTCCAATATCGTCGCACCTTATCAAACTACATCCTGCGACGATGTCACACTTTTCACTATGTAGTCCCCACGACTGTTAAGTACCAAATACCTGAATACAAAATACCATAATAGTACCAAATATATCTGAATACAATCACCACACAATATAGAAAACCACCACTTTATTATATCAAACCCTTGAGGTAGGGCAACACCATACAATGGATCTTATTATGGAAGGGATCCTCTCTTGTTCACTTGCCTCTTCGAGGGGCTTCCTCCTATTGAGCTACTGCTCCAAATACCATAATTCTCTTCATATCCCATTATATTTTTTTAACCCCTTTATATATTGCTACCATCACTTAAGAACATTCTAGAGGAGGAATCTTCTAGAAGCACAACCTTCTAAGAAGTCCTCTTACATTTATTATATCTAACTACCATAGTGGGCCTTATTTAATAATATAGTGGACCTAGTCTACCTTACATTCAATGACCTCCACTACCTCTCTAGTTACCTAACATTCCAGCCCCCCTTATAAAAGGATTGTCATCAATGCTTATTATGAGGGTGGACAACCATATACCAAGGTCCCATGGATAATTGTGGACCATAATGCTGAAGAATACTGGAGAACCAAGGTCCCATGTAGAAATGAAATCCACCATGTTGAAGTAGTCCAACCGCCATTGTAAAACTAGGTCCCATGTCCAAGTGCTCATGTGAAATCCCCACGAAAGATTTAAAAACCCAATAACCAACCCAAAATGATTCTTCAAAGACTGACATATGTCATGTGGATCTAAATAAAAAGATCCATCCACATAGTGGAAAAGGGTCGTAGCAGAATCAGGAAGGAATAATACCACTGTAGAATATGCAGGATGGACACTGGTAATAATCATTGGCTCCTGATTTTTTACATTGATGTTCTCTACAGAAGGTGGATTAGAGTCATCAAATAAAATATAAAAGTGGTTGTCATCCCAGAAATGAAAACTATCCATATACCAATCATCACAATCAGCCTCAAAATCATACCGCATATATTTCTTGATTATATTCATCCCTGACGTCTACCATAAGAAACATCTCCTGCATGCTATTAAATGAATCTTGAATAATACGAAAATAATCCTTGAGGCCGTCTGTAAGGTCATGCAATGTGAGACCATCTACAAGGTCATGCAATGTGTCATTCAATTGGGCTTTGAATGCTTCAATCATTTGTAGAATTTCTTTGAGGGTTTGAGGGGAAATAGCCATTGGAAGCACCATATAAAATATACTAAAATAAATGTCTTAAAATAATTTATCCAATGGTATTGATCTGGTAGAAATATGAACACCCTAGGAAAAGTTATGAACTCTGCAGTCTTGTCGTTGTCACGAAAACCCCCAAAAATAGATGATTTTAAATCAGTGATATCTTCACTTCCAAAGCTATGATTTGGACAATTTGTTTTTTGAAATTGGGTGAAATTGTGAGAGAAACTCATATCTGCAATTTTTTTTTTTAAATTTAGCCCCATATGCTGCAAAAATCAGAAAAAACATGTGGTCGTCCGAGGAACAAAAACCTGAAAATTATATATTTTAACATGTAAATAACTTGACTTTCCGGACTCTGTTTCAGACGATTTTTTTTTTTAACTTGAGTTGATTTTTTAGAGGAAGTCATATCTAAAACCAGTTTTTGAAAATTTTACACCAAAACCTATATAAATCATCTGGAATGTCACAGTCCTCTTTTTTTTCGAAAACATAGATCTGCAAAAAATAAAAATATTTTCCCACACTTCCTGCCAAGGAAAGTGCTTTGATACCACTTGTTAAGTACCAAATATTTGAATACAAAACACCACAATAGTAGAAAAGATATATGAATACAATCACCACACAAAATATATGAAACAATATAGAAACCACCACTTTAATATATCAAACCCTTGAGGTAGGGAACCACTGTACAATGGATCCTATTATGGAAAGGATCCTCTCTTGTTCACTTGCCTCTTCGAGTGAGTTTCTTCCTATTGAGCTACCACTCCAAATACCATACTTCTCTTCATATCCCATTACATTGTTTTAACCCCTTTATATAGTGTTACCATCACCTAAGAACATTCTAGAGGAGGAATCTTCTAGAAGCATAACCTTCTAAGAAGTCCTCTTACATTTATTATATCTAACTACCCATTAATAATATCTAACTACTATAGTGGGCATTATTTAATAATATAGTGGACCTAGTCCACCTTACATTCAATGACCTCCACTACCTCTCTAGCTACCTAACGACGACGATGTCACATTGTGTGTTATGTAGTGCCTGCATCGATGTCGCACTGTGCACTATGTACTGACTGCGTCGATGTCTCACTGTGCACTGTATAGTTCCTTTGACGTTGCTGAAATTTTGATGATTTCTGAAGTGTGACTGCAATCACCGCACTTTGCCACAGGGACAACCTGCGAGGGTGTAATAAAACTTGTCCTAGGCTGATCCACTTCACTCGGCTCGACTCGGCTCGGTTAACCTGCGATCCAGCGACCATATTCTCTTCTCCTTTGTTCTCTACTCCTTCAACTCTAAGCTCTGATACCACTTATTAGGCAGAGGAAGCAAAACATAGCATAAAACAAATTATAAACAAGCAATATCAAACACGCATTAAACCAAGCACAACAATCTCACAATTTGACATAGTGATTTATGTGGAAACCCAATGAGGGAAAAAACCACGGGCAATGATAATTAGTGTTCCTATTATTCAAGGGAGAATTACAATAGTCAATCTGAGGCATACAATCATCCTCTCCCCACACACTCTTCACACATTGCACTCACACCTCTATGAGTATGCTCGTATATATAACATCTATCACTCAGTTACACAAACTGATCATGAATAGATCACATAGTTACACAAACTGATCATGAATAGATCACATAGTTACACAGACAGTTCACAAATAGATTGCATGCATGTGAATTAACATAGTTGCATGCATGTGCATGTGACCGAACAAAGATACCCAAACCTTCAAATGCCTCATTATCGACAAAATCATTAATTGATTTAACTGCTTAAGAATATACTGTTTCTTTTGCATGCTGCAATGGTTTCAATGTAGTTTTGATGATTTTTTGTGGTGATTCGCATAAGCATGCAGACTAATGCACCTTTATTTGCTAGTTGTGAGATGCATATTCTATTTATTTCTATCAAGATGGGACCATACTTTCAAAAACGGATGCAATGAAGATATTGAGCTGCCCGAGGACTATATAATTTCGGAGATGTACAAGTGGCAGAACCGACTGGAATACAGTCTTGAGTGCTCGTCGAAATTGGCACATGTCGATTTCTGAAGGACTACCTAAATTGACTTGTTGATGACCAAAACAGATAGAGTCGAATTCAATTGCCTGATGAAAAATATCATTGCTTGAGGAGTGCTTCACGCAACAAACAAATGGAATAAATTCACGAATCACATGCTAGGTCAATTTAGACTATTGATCGAAGTCCGTGCGAGAAGTGGCCTTATAAAGAATTGATCGAAGGATGAAATAATTTGGAAGGTCGATCTCCGCATTCAACACGATTGAAGGAGAGTGTAAGGAAACCAGAAGCGCAGGCTGTCATTGTCATTGGTCTTGACTTGGATGACATGCAAAGAGCACAGAGAAACCGAGAGCTCATGCTAGTTGTGACAAAGAGACCTAAAGAAACTGACTGACACCATTCAGTAGACATAACCAACATGCATCAGTATTTGGCTTTGCTGAATGAGCAGCCACAGCTTGAAAAGATCTTCATTGAACGGATAAGTATTTGAAATCCATGCAAATACAAGTCGACTACCCGCTTGGAGCAATTTCTCATTAAAATAGATGGAGTAGGCTGCCATGGGCTCTTGGTGTTGGTGATATCAATTCTAGGAGGATGGGCACACATAATAGTCGATTATCCTATCCAACAAAATGATTTTTGTTTTGATATGGCCACGGTTGGTTCAAGAGGCACAGGACATTGAACCGTGAGAGCTACATGTATACAGTAGTTCATAAGTGCTCTATCAGTTGGAAAATATGAATATAATGTGTGCCACATATCGACAGGGTCAATTTGATAGGTTATTGTTCCCAAGAGAGAAATTTTTTATAATTCCATCCCAGTGACCGCGACCTGCAATTTTTTTTTAATAACATTGCTTTGTGTGTTCGTCCTGCAACCATATTTTTCCAATCAATGTTCCATCATAGAGAAATTACTACAATCCACTATTTATGTTTGACAAACAACGATTCGAAAGGATTTGACTTGAATTGACTGTAGCTGAAATATATATCTGAAATAATGAAAGTTCATGTGGACTAAACAAAGCTCTAGATCAATCGACTATTTTTACGAGAGCTTGATGATATACAAGAATGTCAATTCCATGGTGGTTTCCATAATGACCAAAATGATGCAAGGTCATTCTGGATATCAAATGAGTTGAGGAATTCAAAGAGTTATATGGCATATAAATTTGTGAATTTGTGGACAATGGAGAAAATTTTGATTGATGCACTATAATTTATGCAAAATTTGTGCGCATATGGCTCCCCAACGTTTGTTTCCCATTCTGAAACAAGAGGTTATCTGAATCCATTAATTCTTAGAATGATGGCATATGACTTGCAGGAGGAGCCGAGGAGATTCCGGTGAGATATTGGATTGTAGTCGACGATCTTTGCACATACAAATTCAGCACTGGAGTGGACACAGTCAATTTTCATGGTTGGTCGAGAATGACTTGATATTGTCGAGTCGACCAATACTTGAGTCAGCCGAGTTCATTTACAATTTAAGTCTAGTCGAGTTTTTAGTCAAGTTTACACTAGAGTCGAGTGTTAATATTTGAAAAAAAATGATGGAATGTTGTCAACGACTTGATTGATTCAAGTGCCCAATTGAATTAATTGAGTCAAGTCAAGTCAAGGGACGGGACGGGAAGGGAAGGGAAGGGAAGGGAAGGGAGAGGATTAAATGTGCATCTTCAAAAAAGGAATTGTTATAGAAAATTTTGCCTCACCCCATGCAACTTTCTTGGATGGTCTTTTCATTTTCCTATGCAGATTTGAAGTCTCTTGTTGTACCTTCTATAGCCGAAAAATCATATTTTTCCACATATACGCGTCCTACTAGTTAGACATCATGCGCATACGTAGGTTGCACCACTACAACCTGCGTACATTGGGTTTGGTGCTCAAAATAAAAAATTGTGTCGGGTTTCCATGTCACGTCACGAGATTTATGATCCTTGACCTTTTATTTACTGGAAATGTTCTGAATCGGCCCTTCAGTTCCACTTGAAGGCTATAAATTGGGCCATATCAAAACTGTGGAAGATGAGAGAATTCAACTTTTGACAGAAAAGACACTCTCGAGAAATTTCACTTCACATTGAGTCAACATCCCTTTATCCTTGAAAGTATAAACACATTGTTCAATCCTCAAGCTCTTCCTTCTTTGATGGAGAACCTCATTGTCTCCTTTATATGAGATTGTCTTTGGTGGAGGATTGAAGTGGTGGAAGCTCAGCTGGAGGGACTTAGTTTCTCGCTTCCGATGTGTGTCGTTACAGAAGTTTGTCACTTATACACTTTTGTTGATCATTTTTAATAGAAATATTTTTTTCTTGTCCAATTGATATCTTTCAAATATTTGAATTATTATTCCATGGTCGTATTTGTTATGAATGTTAATGGATTATGTTATTTTATATGTTAACATTATATATTATCACCATATGCTTGCGTATCTTGGTTGTTGAGGACAAGTTGTAGGTATAAAGCTTTGAGTTACGTGCTCAATGGTGGTCTTCATCGAATGTCCGGACGAGGTAGGATCTTGATCTTGTCCTGTTATCATTTCATTTATATAACATACTTGGGATTATAGTTGATTTATGCGCGTCATTCCGTCTATTGTGGTTTACCCCATGCCATGGAATCATTTTCCTCGTAATAGAATCAGCAACCATACTGGGGATTGATCTTTTGTTTTGGGGTTTTGAGTGTTTTTCTCCTTGAATTGCTTTCTATTAGCCCGAGTTTCCTTGTCGTTTGATTGCTTGACAACCTATTTTTACTTTGCATATGAGTTTTCTTGGCTTAATCCTTTTCCTAGCAGTGTTTTATTACATATATGCAGGTTTTCCCTTGACAGACGCGTTCATACGTGAGTTTCCTTCTAAAGGGCCCGTACATACGCTAGTTTTTCTCAAACAATAGTGTACATCAACTTTTTAGGCTTCCTGGATGAGTTTGGTGTTTGTTGGGTGAGTTTTGATAGTTGTTGAGTCTTCTTGGGTCTCTGTCCTAACTATTGAGTGCTTACAAAGTGATAGGAAACCTTCTTATTGTTGATTTTCAGGTGATATTCTCTCTTATCATCTTTTTCATTGGTTGTCCTTGCATCTTGGTCTCAGTGTTTTCTTCTTGGTATTTTGCTTGACTTGTCTCTTTTTGCTTGCAGTAGGGTCTATATATCAAGATGCAATTTAGTCCTTGCATTTTCATTTCTTTATATTGAAAATACAAAAAAAAAAGATAATTTATCATTTTGCATTATGGCATTTGGTCTTTTGGTTATTTAGTATTGATCTTGACATATATGGAAAAATTGCATCTTATTGAAATTGTAGAATGGCATTGAAGGTTGCATTTTGAAAATATTACCATCTTTTGAGAATTTTAAATTAGGACTTAGCACTATGTTCATATTCATTTCTTTGATATGTTGAGTCATAATATCATCAGTTTCATGACCACATCTCGTAATTAAACAAAGCCATTAAAAATAACGTTGATTAATTAAAATTTGTTAGAAACGTTTTTATTTTTCAAAGTACACAAACAAACATATGATATAGAGCCTTGGAATAGGATTTTGTGAGTAAATTTCTCCAAGGATATTAAACTAAACATATGTGTCTGACAAGGGAGTGGTGAAATCCATTGTGTAATTAGTGATGTCGGGATGCTCCACTCACACCATAGTTAAGCACGAGGTCATGCGAAGTTGGTTGCATAAATAACCCTCTAATACCTTCCTAGAGTCATAGATATTGCTGTGGTTTCATTCATATATGGGGGTCTTGCTAATACCTTTACCTCCATGAGAGGTGGTGATTTCAAGTTTTCGGGCTTTGTTACCCTGCCCATACGGTGGACTAGACTTACGACTGTTTGTATGTGCATTGGTTACATCATGGTGGATCTAGTTGTTTGGCATAGGTAGCCACATAGGTTACTTGCATGAGTTTTTCTACATGTACCCTCAGTTAGATAAGGGTCGAACAACACACAGACTTTATCGAGGATTACTTCTCTGGGGGATCTGATCAATTGTGTTGTTAAGCCCACGAGGGCTCTTATAACTTATTTTGATACCTCCAATACTTTGAAGGGATTCTTAGGCCCCCCTTGGGAGAGACATACCTACTCTAGTGAGGGAGGCCGCTTTTCAACCACTATATTGTAACACACCCACGATGGGAAAAAAAAAAAAAGTGTCCTCCTTACAGGAATAGATCCTTTCCCTCTACGATTCCTAATTTCGGAAGTTCGAGACTCATCTCGACCCTACGGTCAATATTCTTCGATTCTCTAAGTCAAACAAGACTTTGGGACCTGATAGTCTCACCTCCTAATCAAACACATCCCCTTCCGGCTTCTGGTGTAGGTCTTATGATACCTACGACCTTCTCCTTCACGCTTTAGCAAAGACATGGAGTTGGCGTTAGCCCCTTTTTTCTTGGCCCCTCCTTGGATGTGACCTTGCGTGATGACCTTACAAAAACACACAATTGTGGGTATGGCTAAAGGCGGTTTGAAAACAAACTTATTTTCGGCCCGCAATTCTCCTCGAGCCTCCACGTGTCTTTTCTCCAAAAATGAGGTTTGGATTGTGGCCCACCCTCAAATTTTTAAAGTTCGCACACCTCTAATCCATGCAATTCTACAGGACCGTTGATCTCCTGATATTGACAGTATTATCAGAACTAACGGTTCAAATATTCCCTTTTCAAATCCATGGACCAAATTCTCCCCTCCTAAATCAACGGATGTGATCTCCTTCGTAATTGCGGACTTCAAACTTTTCAAATATCAAACCATTATTTCCTCCATACATCAATCTTATGGAGTTGACGATCTACAGACACCTGTCCTCCTAAATCAACGACCCTGCTTCTACTTTAGGTGTTTTACCTTTCACCTAGATCAATGGTCCTATGGCCCTCTTCTTGATCAACGGTCGAGATCTCCTTCGGGTCTCTAGACTTCTGAGATCTCAAATCTCAAACTTCACCTATTTTTCCCAATGTATTTTATCCGAAGGTTATAATCCACTGATGCATGTCCACTTGATCTGATGATCAAGGATTACTTTGGGTCTTTACCCGGAGTCCACATATTCACACCACGTGTTCTCTAGATTTGACGGTTCAGATCTACTTCGGACGATCTAACGGTCGACGTTTACTTTGGGTCTTTGCCCAGAATCCACAGATTCACGCCACCTGTCCTTTGGATCTGACGGTCGAGATCTATTTTGGTGCTTCGACGTTTCAAAGTTTTGGGATTCCAGAGTTTCAATTATCAATATGAAACTCACGAGGTGATTTCTCCGAAGTCTACGTTCTGTCATCACGTCTCTATATGTATCTGACGGCTATGAATTGCTTCGGGACTTTAACCGGAACTTAGATCTACGCCACATCTTTACTGAACTACTATGGCTCAAATTCACTTTGAGTTATCTGACGCCTGAGATTTACTTCGAACGATATGACGATTCAGATTAACTCCAGCTGATCGAACGATTGATATTTACTTCAGATTTTCGGCTCTCCGGGCTTCAGAAATATCAAGTCTCAAACTTTCCTCCTCCTGAACTCACAGTATCTGACGGCTCAGATTCACTTGTGTGATCCGATGTTTGAGGTTTACTTCGGACGATCTGAAAATTCATATTCACTATGGCTGATCAGACGATTGATATTTGACTTCGGATTTTCGGCTCTCTGGGCTTCAGAAATCTCAAGTCTCAAACCTTGGTAAGTTCTCTCTCCTACATGTGCGAAGCACTAGGGCTCGTGCACCTTGCTCTGATCAGACGGTTGTTGATCCTTTGCACTGTGATCCAACAACCACTGTCGCTCCTCCTCTTGAGCTTCTGACTTACTCCAACTTAGAATATTTTCTAAGTGCTCGAAGGATTCGACCTTTGCTCCTCCTATAGACCCATCTCTTGGATTTCATCTGCGCTCCTGAAAATGCTATCTCTTTTGAGCTTGATCTCCTTGAATATTTTTTCATCCTACGCGCTCCTTGTGTTTCAGGGATCACATCAAACTTAGATTGAAGGTCAATGACAATCGACTATTCACACAAATTATAAGGCCCCAACATGCATGCTCTTTACTAGAGAGTTCGACCTCCGCAATCTGGAAAGTGCTTGCTCGATTTTAGTCTAACCAAGATTGTTGATCTTCTAGCCCATTGAGATCAATGGCAAGGGTGAATTGTGAGCCACGAACTAGCATGTATGATATTTTCACCTTCGCTCTCCATAGTGATTCCCCACCCTCGATATTTGTTCATAGATCGAAGGTTCATATCAATTGTGGGGTTCAACTTGACTATCGTTCAATTTGACATCTTGGAGCCTCAAGATCCAAGGTTTCTAGATCCAAGTTACATGGATCTTCATATAACTCTTGGGCTATGATCCCCGCTCTTAGTCAGGTTTTTGGCTAAGGGAATAGGCACTAGTTTAGAGTCTCCTAGACTACTGGTCTGAAGGGAACACCTTCCCAACTCGTAGAGCTTTAAGCTTTGAATCAAGGATAAGTAACTTGTGAGGTTACCAAATGGTAGCTATGCTCGGAGGCTTTCTACGACTCTGGAATGGTGATGTGAATTCCTGGGGAAAGCACCTTCGAGTGATTAAACTGGGGCGTATGGAAAATCAAACTGAAATATAGGTTCTCAAGGGAACAAATGCATACTCATAACTTAATCATTTAATACAAATAAAGAACCCTTTATAGACATGTAAATACTCGCATGCATCCATTATTTACAATTCAAATCATAAGTCAAGAAAACACTTATTAGAATCATAGAGTGTGATGTGATTGCTGAAAGGGGTTTTCGTTTCCACCCAACCATAGGCTCAGTCACTCCCAATGGATTTATCACTGGCCACCCCTGAGCTTAGGCCATGATGCTTTGAGATTCAATCTCTTACTTCCATATCAATGGAAGTTAGGGATGAAGGTTACTCTCCTTATCCCAATATAGAAATAGATAAGGACAAAGGTTACTCTACTTCTCCTGGCTCAATCTCTATTTTTTGTGATCAGAACTCACTATTCCTCTTTCATTCCTTCCTCAAACCCGAGAGTTTTTTCTCTCGTCTCTGCATTTTTTTGCAGTTCATCCCCTTCCCACCACACTTCCTTTCTTTCCTTCCTCAACAAGATTGTGTGTGGCTCGAATTCCTAATCTGTGGTCAGGTCTGGAAGCCTTACGGATGGGTCGTCTACCCCATCCCCTCATTAACTCTTGAGGAGGTCTTCCCACCTACCAATCTAACTGCATTTCATTCCTGGGTTAGAGGGTTGTTATGATATGAGAAATTAATTCCAGTATGGTACTAGTTCGGTGGAGGTTAATGTTGAAAAGTCAACAAGAAACATGTGTCTAATTTACTTTTCCTTTAATTAAATTAGACGATAAATATTAATCTATTATCTCATTCATAACTAAGTGATTTGGAATTGTAATAGAATTATAAGTGTAGTTAAGTGAGTTAAGTTTAATTGTATTAGTGTGAGTTCAGTGAATTAATTATTCATTAATTCAAAATTAGTTAACTCGCATGCAACTGAAGATTCACCACGGTTAACTACATGCATGTTAGTTCCAATGGACACCAATTGAGATAACATGTGAAAGGGACAGTTTGGCTATCAATTGTGATTTGTTCACACATGCAGTGGATATGCTTATGAGCATGTGCAAATGAGGCAATTCTCATGTTCGAGAGAATTTGGATTGCAGAGATTGTGCAAAGGAGGCAAGTTGTCTAGACACAGGAATTGGCACATGTATTTGTTAATTTGTGTATGACAGTGTGAGACGATTGTATTTTACTGAGAGCTCTTGGATTAGAGTTTTGTATGAGATTGTTTCATGATTCATGATATACATAATATATGATAGTGGGGTTTTTAGCTTTATGCTTTCCCGGTAAAACTTTTGTGTTGTGTGTTATTGATATTTCACTTTGTGCATTGTGGTTGTGGTCGTGGTTTAATTGCTTCCACAATAATAAGAGTAGAAGTGATTCTGTATTTAACAAGTGGCGAAAATTGTTAGATCAGGAGAATCACATGAATACATTAATTTGTATTGAAATTTCTATATGGTATCAGAGCCACGGAGGCCACGGAGTCACGGAAGTGAGGTGCAAACATAATTTCATTCTCACAAGTCCCACCTCTAGCTGGGTGCGAACTCTAGTACTGAAAACTTTCGGTGTTTTCAAGAACATAAATTCTCGCACCCTAGACAAAGGTAGGGTGCGAACTTCATTGGCATTCTCGCAGGAAAATACACTAGCAGTGTGAAAACTTCCCTCACCCTAACAGTGGAGCAGGGTGCGAACTTCTTGGGCATTCTCGCAGGCTACAGTGGAGTAGGGTGCGAACTTGACAGGCAAGTTCGTAGGCTATACACAGGCAGGGTGTGAACTTCCCTCAGGTTTCTCTCAGGTGGTGTGTGAACGTCCCAGGGCAAGAGGAAAGTGAAGGGGTTGAGTTTTAGGTTGGATAACATTCAAATTTGCAAGATTTTCTTGGTGCGACACTTGATTCAAGATCGAAATGTCTTTCAATGGCTTGAGGTTGGAGCATGCACTCGAGGGAAGCTCTAACTACATTGATTGGAAGGACAGGATGGAGGCAGTGCTCGAAGACAATGGCTTGAAGGGTTACATTGACACAGATGTTCCTAAGATGGATGCGACAGACACTGCAAATCTTGATGCATGGCAAAAGAAAGTAGCAAAGGCAAGGAGGATTCTGTTGGAGGGAGTACGAGACCACATTGTCTCAAGTCTCCATGGGAAAACCACACCATATTCAATGTGGAAGGTTTTGACAGATCTATTCCAAAATAGCAGCGACCATAGGAAATTAGCGCTCAAAGATAAACTCAGGAAGATCAAGATGGAGAAAGGCGAAACCATTCCAAAATATCTCACGAAGTTTGTCCAATGTCGGGATGAGCTTGGAAGTGTGGGAATAACAGTCGCTGCTGATGATTTGGTGAGCTTGGCGCTCCTAGGGCTTCCTAAGAGTTGGCACAGTTATCAATACTCTGTCAATGGAAGGGAAAAGTTGTCGGATTGGGAACGACTATGGTCGGATCTGGTGCAAGAGGAGTTTAGGCGGAATACTAGAGATGGATGTTCATCAAAGCATGATGATGAAGAGGATTTTGCTTTGACTGCGAAGGCAAGGAAAGGGAAAGGGAAGAAATTCCAATCAAATTCCGAGTCTAAAGTCAAGAAGTTGGATTTGTCCAAAGTGAAGTGTTTTCACTGTCACGAACGTGGGCATCTCGCTACTAACTGTCCGCAGAAGAAGAAGAACAA
>ML779376.1:1675028-1691118 GCA_009831015.1 Picea engelmannii
TGATTTCACATTGTAACCCCATGCAACATATATTGACACGTCAATTGCTGGGGGGAAAGTACTCCAAGTGGATTGTCATTCTCCAGGAGTTCGACTTGGAATTCGATCGCGCCACGTCGAAGAAATCCTTGGTTTTTGCTGAGTTAATTTATGATTTTCCCCACTCTGCCATGGAAAACGTAGCAGTTGATTCGTTACCGGACGAATCACTTTTCCTTATCAGTATCGACGATATTTGGTACGGAGATATCGTTATATATCTCCAAACTCAAACTTTTCGGCTTGCTTTGTCCAGTAATGAACGACGTCGCGTCCGTTATCAAGCACGTCATTATATTATCCTCGGCGATACTCTTTACCGTCGCGATATTGACTCTGCCTTTCGGCGTTGTTTAAATTTTGAAGAAGCTGAGAAAGCTTTGAATTACTGCCATTCAGGAGCATGTGGTCGTCATATGTCTGGGTATGCTACTGCCCAGAAGATCTTACGTGCAGGATACTTTTGGCCTTCTTTGTTCAATGACTGCATTACTATTGTTCAGAAGTGTCATGCCTGCCAGACCTATAATCAGAAGATTTGGTCGCATCCTGCTCCCCTTCATCCTGTAGTCTCAGTAGGTCCTTTTGCTAAATGGGGCATTGATTTCATGACATGTCACCCTCACTCGGCCGGGGGGCATGGTTACATTATTGTAGCTGTTGATTATTTTACAAAGTGGACCGAGGCGATGCCGACATTTGACAATACTGGGAAGACTCCAGCGTTATTTCTTTTCAACCATGTCATCACTCGTTTTGGTGTTCCTCGGGCTATCGTTACCGATCACGGTATTCATTTTAGGAATTATATGATGTCTAAACTTACAGAGAAGTTGGGCCTTCATCACGATAGCTCAACACCCTATTATCCACAGGCTAATGGCCAGGTCGAAGCCATCAATAAGGTTCTCATAACTATGATTCGACGGATGGTAGGAATACATAAAGCCAGCTGGCACACGATGTTATTTTCGGCATTGTGGGCATATCGGACATCTGTTAAGTCTGCTACGGGATTTACGTCGTTTCGATTAGTTTATGGCATGGAAGCCATTCTGCCAATAGAATGTGAAATACCTTCTTTGAAGCTAGTTGTAGAGCTCTTACCTAATACTTCTGCCGAAGAGTAACGTTTGTTGTATTTGATGCTATTAGACGAGACTCGCCATGACGCTACTCTTGTAATAGAAGCCCAGAAGAAACATGTTAAGGCACAATATGACAAACATGTCAAACCTCGTGTCTTCTCTGAAGGAGATCTTGTTCTTCTATATGAACAATATAAAGATGTCTTAGGATCTGGGAAATTCGAACCAATGTGGCGTGGGCCTTACATTGTTAGCAAAGTTTTGGAAAAAGGAGCATATGAGCTAGTTGATTATGATGGTGAACCTTTGAGTGAACCCAGGAATGGGTTGTACTTGAAGAAGTACTACACATGAGTTATTTGTGCATGAGTACTTGTATTTTATGTATCATACTGCATGTGTGTGCTACTTTAGTTTTTCTTTTGACGTTATCTGGTCTTTTCCCTTACGTGACGTTGTGTTTGGTTGCCAGATGTCGGAGTATTCGCTACCTTATATTGGCTTCACTGATGGAGCTAGCCGTAGTACTCGGAACCTAGCTTCCACTGCATGGGCAATCTATGCCCCGACAAACGAATTCATATCTCTACGAGGTATATGTCTTGGCCGAGCAACCAACAATATCACAGAGTATAGCGCCGTTGTTGAACTATTGGTTGATGTTATCTCTCTTGGAATTTGTCATTTGGTTGTGCGACTTGAATCATAGCTTGTGGTACTACAGCTCAGTAATGTATATTCTATTCGAAGTCCTACTTTATTAAGGGTATATTTGCGGATTCTCCTCTTGGAACGGTACTTTGATCACATTGAATATCAGCATATTCCTAGACGTCTTAATACATTAACAGATGCTTTAGCTAATTATGTATTGGACAGGCATTTGTACAATTTATAAATCAAACACATTAAAATGTACACAATGTAAAGTAAACCGGTAGAAGCCATGTATATATAACGATCAAAAAGAGTTTGTTTTACAAAATGTTTGTCCGAAGGCCAAAATATCAAAATTGAAGCCCATAGCTTCTATACAATGACATCACGGATGATGTTCACGATAGCACACTAATGTCCTAGCAACTCTGCGGAGCAATCAACCCATAGAGGCAGAGACTCCCACGGTGTGACGCTGATCGCGTCGTGGGATCTCCTCTAGAGTCATATCTAGAATGTCTGACATCAGACCCTCTAAGTTCTGCTCCACCGTCAGATAATCCTCGACGTACTGTGGAACTGCTACTGCTGCCTCTCCTCGCCGCTGGATAGGAGAACTGCCAGCAGGTTTGTATGGTCCAACGTCTGTGTTATCAACAAGAATTTGGTGTTAGTCTTTGGATAAAACTATAAAAACAAAAACATTTAAATATGGTTAAAAAATCCAAAAACATTTAAAAATTCAAATTGGTGTACTTCTTACCGAGGTCTCCCCACTGTGCGTCCTCAAGTAGGGCTAAATCTGGATCTCCTCTAAAGTCCAACCTGGCATATGCGTAGTCGTCCACCATCAGCATCTGGTTCTGCAACCAGTCAAAGAAAACATTGTCATATTTGACAACGGGACCTGCCACATGTCGGGCCATGAGCCGACACCGCCATAACATCCTCGAATATCTGGGACCAAGAAGATCCCACTCGGCCTGTAGACGGAATACCGGGACTCTCTCCAAGAAGAAGGATACTAACAGAGACCCATAACCAAACTACTTCAGACCTCCTCGCCTGCATTTAGTCAACTGTTTCTTGATATTGTGTAATATTGCGTCAGCCCAGTTAAAGACCCGGGGCTCAGTACACTCGATGGTGTACTGGAAATAGCTCTGCAGAGCCATATGTGGAGCTGAACTTCCCGCCATCCATGCAATGGTAAAGAGAATAGTGCATAGAGTCAAATCAGTAACTCCCCAAATGGCCACCTTCCCTTTCTGTCTCTCTGCCTCAGGTACACAATACTGGTTGCAATATTCGCTCATCTTCAACCCGCCTGTTCTGCTGCTAGACAAACTGACATAGGATCCACGTCTGGATAATCCAGTCAAGAAATATATATCCTCGATATCGATGGTCAATGTATGATCTCCCACGATGAACACTTGTTGGTCTGGATCCCACATCCGGACTAAGTATTCCAATAATCGAACTTGGGCTCTCATGCTCGGGATGTGGAAATACTTTAAGAGACCACAGTCTCTTAGTGCAGCTATGGTTGGAGGATGGTTTTCCGCATTGGATCTCGTTACCACCACTCTAACACCATGATTTTGGCTAGCAACCTGCATAAAAAACACACAAATATGGTCAGTGATTTTATTCATGAGAAAAAATTCTTGCAATTGGTTAAACGTTGCATAAAATTTTGAATTTTGTGGTGTTCGCATGTGGGCTATTATGTGCAGTGCGAACTTCTCGGAGGCTGATTAAATCCCACCTGCGAGAATGGGTCATTCTCACAGGCCCCGTATGGGCCACCTGCGAGAATGATTCCATGCGCATAGGGCTCAAAAAAATCAAGTGAAAACTAAACTTTTTACCAATGAAATTGAATTTCTAAACCATGAAAAGATAAGGGATGAGGCACTTACCAAAATATAGCTGACGGCACGTCCGATGGTCTCTCGTAGCCCTTGGAATTCGACGCCGAAGGTAGAGGGTAAATGAGGGTTTTTTAGGCACTCAATGGTAAAATGTGAAAATGGCATGGTAAATTTTGTCATTTGTTCATTTTATTACTTTTTACTATATCAAATGTGGGTTTTTTATGATTATTTACTATTTAACCCTATTCACTAATGAGAAAATGAGTGAAATAATTGGCAGGTGCAAATATGGATGATTATGGGCAAAATTTTTACCTGGTGTGGTGTGACTTTGATTGTTTGTTATGGTTTTTGACGTAAAACCTCGAGCGCCTTTTATCCGTTCTTGTGCTTGCGAAAAATATAAGAACGTGATCGAGCGTCGTTTTATCTCTTTTTCGGGCTCGCTGTGGTTACACGAAAAAGGAACCCCCCTGGAGTTATCTTTAAGCTCTTTTCAGACTCTCTAAACATGAAAAGATTGTCGAGCGACCTTGTTATTTTCACGCTTGATAAAGTATTTGAAGTATATGTCCTTCGAGCGATAGTTTAACCCTTTTTCGGTCTCGTTGGACTACTGTACGAAAAAGGAACTTAGAGAGTTCTCTTTTAAGTGTTTTTCCAAACTCTATAATCTTGAAAAAACTTCAAGTTTTCTATCTCTAGACTCGTTAAACAAACATTGACAGACTCGTAATGGGACCGAACCACTCCTTCCCAGGGTTCGTTAAAAATACTCCAAGGGACTCGTCCGAAGGATGAGCTTATATCAACAAGCATATGTGATCCTCTTCAAGCTTGCGTAAAAATAAAGAGGCACTTGCCAGAAATGGTGGGGGAAAATTTGGGAAAGTGATATGTTTCATCTTTGTGTTAATTGGCAGTAAGTGTCGCTCTTGAACATGACACCCCCTATTTATCATCTGAAGCTGGTTTGGGTAATCCATTTGTCTCTCATTTGATTTGATATCAAGGTCTTTCCATCTGTCATCTTTGAGTCAATGCTGCCAAATCATTGGTCGTGTCATTCATATGTTCAAGAGAAGTCCGTCTGAAACCTCTATTTGAGTTGGCCATATACAGTTATCCATTCTTTTCGCGTCGGCCTTCCCTGTGTCCAAAGTCCAATTGTCACATGCTCTGTCTCACTTTCAAACTCTGTTACTCATTTTGTGTCATTGATGGGGGATACATCAAGGCCCTCCTGTGACGAGTCTTGTTCCGTCGACATCATCACATTATCCGGGATTAAGACTTAGAAATCATTAAGTACCTTGGAGCTTGCATGCCTCAATGGCAAGTTTCCTCGCTTTCGACAGTGGGTTTACATCATTGACTCCTGATCGAAAGATTCTGTCGATTGTTTGACATCAACTCATTTATTCACAGTCGATAGATTGTACTTTAGTAACTTGGGGGTCATTGACATCAATGGTGATTTCCCTCGCGATTGTTAACGGTTACATCAATGACCGGTAATCAAGTGGTTTCTACCATGTTCGACTTCGACACATGTAATCACATGGTTAGATTCGTACTTTGGGTGATGAGGTTGAAGACCCTGGATATTGTCTTAAGTGATCCAGGTTGCGATGGAGTATATGTATAATTTGCGACACATAGATTCACTGTGTATGTTTCGTGGCTATGTTGTTTTGATTGAAAATTTGTCGCATAGATCCACAGTGTATTCAGGTGGCTATGCTATATTGTGACGGCTTGGATCCACAGTGTATGATTGGTGGCCATGAACTTTGTTTATGATGTCATCAGTCTATGATCTGAGTATGGGAATGCCTACCTCAGAAGGGTTACATATGATATTCCTCTGATGCTTGGATGTTTGCAGGTTTCTGATTAGATGCACTATTGGTTCTTGACAGACGCATGCAACTTGCAAAGTCTATCGACTGTCACTGATTCCACTCTCAGAATTTGGGGGGCATTCTGTTATACACAATTTTGGTCATCATGATGATGTTATGATAATGTTATGATGATGGAAAATCAAGCTCTTCACTATGAACACTTTTCTGAGAAAAGTTACACTTGTTTGTTTCCAGAAATCGTGCTTTTAAGGGATGTTCGCAGGCTACCTATATATATGTCTGCGAGAATGCCTGATTCTTGTAGGCTGCATTAAGCTGGGGTGCGAGGGGTTCGCACTGTACATAACTGTTAGGGTGCGAACATCTTCTTAAAGAGGAAAAAGATGAAGTTCTCGAGCCTTCTAGAAGGGAATCTTCGAGAAAAATGAGTTGGCTAACGAATGGTTATCTAAGAGTTGGCATTCCAGATATCTTGGGATCATTTCCTATCCAAGTAACTAAACTATCTTCTCCTATATATTGAGGAGATTGCTCATGAAAAGGTTAGAAGCAAACTAGCAAGAGATTGATTGGATAAATAGTGCAAGACTGTAAGGAGGACTGATGCTACAACAGCTAGAGACAACAGCAAGGTCATTAAAAGTGGTTGATTTTCTTCATACATGAGAAAGTGTGTGTGTCAGAGCTAGGAGCCATCGAAAGGAGACCTACGACATCAAGGCTCAGGTTGTAAGTTTCACTTTCAATTAATCTGATACAGTAATATGTCCCTTTCCCATAAAGATGATGTCACTTTATTACATAATTCCTTGATCATGTGTATAGACTAGCCATTGAATATATTAATCTGCCTTTACTTCGATTGGTTTGTATTGTTGTGATCTGGACGGTGCAAGAGCATTGGAGCAAAGCTTGGAACAACAGAGACATAAGGAGAGCGTTCATAAGGTATGTCCATAATCCTTATCCCTTAGTTCATTCAATAGGTTAGATCTAGGGAAAGTGTATTATTTTGTCCTGTTTTGTTCTAGATCCAGGTGGATCTAGGGAGATCGGTTTGTGTCCGCACTTACGGATTTATCCTGAAATAGTGATTATGTATTTAACAAGTGGAGGAAATTGTTAGATTAGGAGAATCGTAGGAATACATTAATTTGTATCGAAATTTCTACAGTTAACACAACCATTATGGGTTCCCTCCACCACTTTTCATAGCATTCATGGTTTTATCTTAGCACATCCCCTATTTCATCAGTCATGCAACAAATAACCATTTTCTATTAAAATAACATAATTTACATTCAACGACATTTTGTACCAAGGTCCCTCAAATCAAACATTCACACTTTTAGGTTTTCCATAGTTCCTTGGCCAATATAGTTATATTTATAGACTGGGGGAAATAGGGTGTTACAATTCCCTCCCCCTTAAAGGAACATCATGCTGGATGTTCTATCTGTCAACATGACATATATTTACAAGAGTAAACAAAATCGGATATGTCTATCTCATGGCATCCTCCATTTCCCATGTAGCCTCATCTGGGCCAAAGTGTTTCCAATACACCTTGACCTATGCAATGGTTTGGTTCCTAAGTGAGGTTTCCTTCCTGTCTAATATGCATTGGGGTTCTGGCAGGAAATCTCCCTCTGAATCCACCTGAATCACAAACCAATCAATTATATGATTAGCATCATGTACATATTTCTTCAATAATGAAACATAAAAAAACATATGTGTCTTTATAGTGGGAGGGAGTGATAGCCTATAGGCTACATGTCCCACTCTATCTAAGACTTCAAAGGGTCCACAATATTGAGTTTCCAATTTGGCACATGCTCCCATTCTTAGGGAACTCTTCCTAGGTATAACTCTGAGATAGAAATGATCTATGGTCTTGAACTCTATGGGATTCCCCTTTCTTTCGGCATAACTTTTCTGTCTATCATGAGAAATATTCAGATTTTGTCTTATTTGAACCACTTGTTGTTCCATTTCTTTCAACATGTCGAGTCTGATTGTAATTCTATCCATTGGGTTACTCCAACTGATTGGAATCTTGCACTGTCTACCATAGAGGGATTCAAAAGGGCTCATCTTCAAGGATTCTTGATAATCGTTGTTGTAGGAAAAATCTACCAATGGTAGGTAGTCTCCCCACCTCTTAGGCTAATGCATTACATGCATCCTTATCATGTCTTCTACTATTTGGTTCACTCTTTCTGTCTGTCCATCAGTTTGAGGGTGATAAGCTATGATGAACAACAATTTTGTCTCAAAACCAACCATTAGGGATTTCCAAAATCTTGAAGTGAATTTGGTATCTTGGTCAGATACAATTCCCTTGGGCATGCCATGTAGTCTAAATATCTCCTTCATGAAGATGTTGGCAATATCTATGGCCTTGCAAGTTGATTTGATAGGAACAAAATGATAAGACTTACTCAGTTTTTCCACCACAACCATGATGAAATCATTTTTCTTGGTCGACTTTGGTAATCCAATGATGAAGTCCATGGAGATGGTTTCCCATTTCCATTCTAGGATTTGTAGGGGATGTAGCAATCATGCTGGATGTCAGTGTTCTGTCTTAACTTGCTGGCATTCTAGGCACTTAGCTAAATAGTTAGCTATGTCTTTCTTCAATCCAGGCCAATAGAATTGTTTCATAGTGGTCGTGATCATCTTCTGATATCCTGGGTGACCAGTATATGGTCTCTTGTGTATGTCATCCATTATGAACCTCTTCAAGTAGTCACAGTTTGGAATATACAATCTATTTTTGTAAGTCAGCAACCCTTCCTCGAGCATCTGGTAGACTTCATACTTTATCCCTATAGGATCTTGCCTTAGGTATGAAGTCATAGTATTGAAGAATACATCTGTCTCTTGTGCATTTATGACTCTTTCCTTGACATCCGTTTCACAGGTGCTTACTACTGCTAGATGAATCATTTTTATACTTTTTCTAAGGGCTTCGAGCACCCTATTTTCCTTTCCTTTTATGTGTTTTACTTCGAAATAAAATTCACTTAGGAGATCCATCCACCTATCTTGCCTGGAATTGAGTTTTGGTTGATCAAACAGGTGTCTCAATCCACAATGGTCTATCATAAGCACAAATCTCCTACCTAGGAGGTAGTGCCTCCATATTTTTAAATCATGTACTATGGAAGCCAACTCTAGGTCATGGGTCACATAATTGATCTCATGCTCATTTAATTTCCTGGATGCGTAGAAAATTACACGTCCCTCTTGCATAAGGATTCCTCTGAGTCCTTCCTTGCAAGCATCTATACACACGAGGAAATCATTATCCAGGTCTACAATCTTTAGAACAAGTGCATGGTTCAGGAGGTATTTCAGTTCCTGAAATATTTCTTCACATTTTGATGTCGAAATGAATTTAATCCCCTTTTCCTGAAGGGCAGTGATTGGACAACCAATCTTGGAAAACCCTTTTATGAACCTTCTATAGTATCCTTCTAAGCCCATGAAGGATCAAGTATCGGATACATCCTTCGTTGTAGGCCATTCCATAATATATCTAATCTTGTCGGGGTCTAATACCACCCCTTCCTTAAATATGGCATGGCCTAAGTAATGGACTTGCTTCTGAAATAAATCGCACTTGCTAAACTTAGCATAGAGTTGATGCTCTCTTAGTACTTGAAGTAAGAGTCTAAGATGTTCTTCGTGCTCCTCCCTGTTCTTGGAGTATATTAAGATATCTTCAATGAAAACCAATACAAATTTGTCCAAGAATATGCTGAGTACATTATTCATCAAGCACATAAAAGTGGCGGGGGAATTGGTTAACCCAAATGGCACCACCACGAATTCATAGTGACCATACCTCATCCTAAAGGTTGTTTTGTGGATGTCTTCATCCTTAATCCAGACTTGGTGGTATCAAGAACTTAATTCGATCTTCAAGAAGATGGAAGCACCTTCCAATTGGTCGAACAGGTCATCGACTCTTGGTAAAGGGTACTTGTTCTTTATGGTTGTCTTATTGAATTTTCTGTAATCTATGCATAGTCGGAGTGTGCCATCTTTCTTTTTCACAAACAAGACGGGCGCTCCCCACAGAGATACACTGGGTCGGATGTAGCCTTTTTCCATCATCTCCTTCAGTTGTAGCTTGAGCTCAACCATCTCTGGCATGCTCATTCTATATGGCATTCTAGATACTAGTACCTCTCAGAGGTACCTCTCCTGGTGTAATATCCCTTCTCAAAGGTAGACCTGGTACCTCTTCTGGGAACAGGTCCTTGTATTCTCTTAATATGGGGTGGTCCTCTAGGTTTGGTTTTCCATTCTCAACAGATTCCAGTACCTGTATGGCTGGGGATGATTTTAAGGATGGAAATTTATTTTAAAATGTAGAAACCTTGGCGAATCTTACTAATCCTTCATATTCCAACTATAAATGTTTGGCGATATTTTTGTAAAATATTCAAATTTCTATGGATTTAATATAATTTATATAAAATTTTGGCGATTTTTAAGGTAAAATAATTTTATCCTATAGAATTTGGGTGAATCAGTTTTAGAATAGCGAATATTTTTTTGGGAAAAACCATGGAAAATTATCCCGTGAGTGAAATTTAGCCCCTAAAATCATCTATGTGTATGGCATATAAGGAACACCCCTTTTTGCAATACTTTTTCATTTGAAGGGATGATATTTGTCTCACTGAGACAGGCTTTTGAATCCCTTCGAGGGTCATTTTTATCCCTTCTTCATTTACACATTCTAAAGTTTTATGATCATTGATAACAGTCCAATTTAGTTTTATAAGCAGCCAATCAACAAGTCATAATATCCCAGGGAAAGTATGTTAAGAATCGCTCAGGTGGGAAATCCACCCATGATGAATTGACAGGCTGGTATGACCTCTGCCACCTTTCTTTTGGTCCCAGTGGCTAATCACACCAACCACGGTTTAACATATCTAATTGGTTGTAGTTTACACTTATCAACGGTTTGAGGGGGCACATAACTCAAATTAGAACCTGGGTCAATTAAAATAGAAACTAGATGGTTGGTGATCATACCTTCCAGCTCCACTACTAAAGCTTGGTGGTTGGCTTGATTATTGTCCAAGGCTACATAGATTTGTGGCATGATCATAGCCACATCATTGACAATGGTAGCTTCTTGGATATTTTAGATTCTCTTACTGTTCTATTGTGTATGTGGACAGTCCCTCAATCGATGATCTTCTCCACAACCCCAGCATTTTAAGGGTTCCTTCTTTAGGTTATCAGTCTTTTCTGGGACTGTCTTAAAAGGTTTATTTCCATTTTTAGAGGGGAAATTTTGTTGATATACACTTCTAGTAGGAAGCCTTCTTTTATAATATTTTCCATAGTTCTTAAATATTGAGGATTTAAACCCCTTCTTCTGGAATCTTGAACTACTCCTCTTCTTCTAGTCCTCGTGAGGTCTTGTCTTACTCCCAAACTGTTCATAACAATACCTCACCTTCCAGATAGTTTATTCTAAGGTATTTGGTTCATCAAATTCAATCTTGTCCTAGTAGGTCTGAGGTAACCCACTAATGAACCGCTGCATTTTTACTTTTTCATATTTTATGTAGGGTACATACCTCAGTAGTTCAAGGAATTTATTGACAAATTCATCTATGGTGAGCTTCCCCAGCCTGATTTCATAGAATTCCTTAGTCTTCCCATTCATGTATCTCTCTGACAGATACTGCTTCCTGAAGTATTTCTCAAACTGTTTCCATGAAAAATCATTCTCATGGACTCCTTTCACATTCCTAAGATCTTCCCACCAAATGGAAGCCTTTCCATTCAGGTTAAAGATGGCTATTAGATCCTTCAAGTTTTCAGAGTAGTCATGGACTCTGAATTATTTCTTTAAACCAAGAAGCCAAACTTCATCCTCTTCTCCCCTCCTAATCTCTCCATCGAAAGAGGGTGGTTTGGCTCTATTGAATTCTTCAGGATCATGATTTTTGGAACGCTTTTGCTTCTTTCCTTTCCTTTGAGAATGTGAGCTTGCACTGCTACTAGAAGATCATTTGAATTTTCTAGCTTCCTTTCCAGAGGACTCTACCGATGAGTGTCCCCTGCCTCCAGTTTTGGCCTTATTCGAGGCGCTTCTCCTAGTGTGGTCACTTATGGAGTCATGTTTTCAGATCTCAGGTGGAATTTGACTTATTTTCTTATGTCGTCAGTCCACATGAATGGTTGCGGGTTCATGTTGTAGTTGCCTCTGTATGTCGGACAAGCTTTGCAGCAAGACTACATTAATTTCTTTTTGTTTTTCTTGCTTCTTTATCAATCGCTCATTGTCATCCTTGCAACTTTGCAATTTGGCCCTGAGGCTCCTTACAGTTTTAGCCAGATCGAGAGGGGTTTCCACCACCCTCCTTTCGTCGGATTATTCATCTCTATTGTGGGAGCCATCCCCCACTTCATGACACATCACCATCCTTTATTATTGAAGTTTTCACGTGATTTACTGTCTGCTCGAGTGTTAACAAAAACACTTATTGTTAGCTAATAGTCTATTAGTTCATGAAAAATACACAGTTCAATTTCTTAAAGGCACACACATAGTAGAAAGTTTCATTCTTTTCTTTAATAACATTTTTAACCAGACTTTTTAAGAAAGAGGTAAGGTAGAGTGTCACCCTTTTAAAAGTACTCCAAATAGAGTTTGTAAGCGACTCGTCCATGAGCCCAAGCAGGACAAGTGTTTTAGCCATGATCTGATACCAATTTATAACACACCCACGATGGGAAAAAAATAAAAAAAGAATTGTCCTTCGTACAGGAACAAATCTTTTCCCTCTATGATTCCTAATTTGGAAAGTTTGGGACTCGGCCCGACCCTTCGGTCAACATTCTCCAATTCTCTAATTCAAACAAGACTTTGAGACCTGATAGTCTCACCTCCTAATCAAACACAGGCCCTTTTGGCTTCTGGTGCAGGTCTTATGATACCCACGACCTTCTCCTTCGCGCTTCAGCCAAGACTCAGAGTTAGAATTAACCCCTTTTTTCTTGGCCCCTCCTTGAATGTGACCTTGAGCGATGAAATAACACAAACACACAATTGTGGGCACGACCAAAGGTGGTTTGAAACCAAACTATTTTTTGGCCCACATTTCTCCCCGAGCCTCCACGTGTCCTTTCTCCAAAATCGGGGTTTGGATTGTGGCCCACCCTCAACTTTTTAAATTTCACGCACCTTTGATTCCCGCAATGTTATGGGACCATTGATCTCCTGATCTTGACGGTACTATCGGAACTGATGGTTCAGTTCTTCCCTTTTCAAATCCATGGATGAGATCTACCCCTCCTAAATCAACGAATGTGATCTCCTTCATAATTCCAGACTTTAGACTTTTCAAATCTTAAACCCTTATTTCCTCGGTACATCAATCTTCCGGAGTTGACAATCTATGGACACCTATCCTCCTAAATCAATGGCCCTGCTTCTACTTAAGGTGTTTGACCTTTCAACTAGATCAATGGTCCCATGGCCCTGTTCTTGATCAATGGTCAAGATCTCCTTCAGGTCTCCAGACTTCTGATATCTCAAATCTAAAACTTTACCCCTTTTTCCCAATGTCTTTTATCCAAAGGTTATAATCCACTAACGCGTGTCCACTTGATCTGATGATCAAGGATTATTTTGAGTCTTTGTTACACATCAAAATTACTCAGCTGGATAAGTGTCGCATGTTCCTCTAAATTGTCGTAAGTGTCGCATCTTCCTTACAACTTTCGCAAGTGTCGCAAGTTGGTTACAAGTGTCGCAAATGATGTTCAAAGATACTGCCATGACAAACAACACTAAGGAGACACTTATAACATCTCATATGCTTGATTTGAAGAAGGAGAACTGGTTTACTGAAGTCAAACAACTCTTGACACCTGAAGAGAACCCTGAAATAAAGGTTTTGAAGAGGAGCGCTCCTCCATATCAGCCCTAGAAGCGCTGGCGCTCCCCTACAAGGCTTCAGAGAGTGTTATAACGCTCCCCAGCCCCCTCTGAAGGAGTGTCACTCATCTTAAAAGCGCTAGCGCTCCCCTTAGGCTTACCAGGGAGCGCTACAACGCTCTGATGCCCCTTCTAAGGGAGAGCTGCCTAATCTGAGGCAGTAGTTGGCCCGTTGAGGAGAATAAGGGGAGGATATTTAGAGATTAGGAGGTAGTTGCGTTCGAATTCTTGGTTTCATCAAGAGATCCCTGATCTAAGGAGAAGGTTCCCAACTTGTTCCAAAGATAACCCAAGAGGTTAAGCTCTTCTTAACCTATATAAACAGGCTCTATGATGGTGGAAAGGGGGAAGAACTTAAGATATGAAACTTATGATCTTGGAGGAAGCTCACAGTCAGTCAAAGGAGAGTGATCAGTGAAGCAGCTGTTATCCAGGTTGTGGATCTTTCAGGCAAGGGTTAGACGAAGAGGACTTGACGAAGCTGTCGCATTCGCATCTACGAATGTAAGTACTACTGTCATTATTCTCATCAATATGACACGCTTGGCCTGTTTCTTTCTAGTTTGTGTCTAATGTCACATGAACTTATCATTTATTGATAGATCCATTTTCAAGCTAATATCAATAGAGTAGGAAGTGGTCATATCTTGTTTTGTCCACAGAACTCAGATAGGAGCAAAGGATTGGAGCGCAACTCGGAGCGTGCAGGGACAAACGTCAATAAAAGGTACTTCTATCATCCTTCCTTCTCATGTGTTAGTTTAGATGGATTTGAAAGGAAGTCAGTGTCCATGTTAAGCATTTTCTGTCTAGAGTTAGGGTCAAGATCTTAGAGGCAATCTACCTGTCCGCAGGGAGATTTTCCTACAACAGAAACTGGCGACTCCGCTGGGGAGATAGCCTTAAATCGAAACTTCTTGTTTGGATTTTTCTCCTCATTGACCTTGTTATATCCCTTGATTGTTTTAGACCTGGTTCACTCCTCTTTTGACTAGTTTCATGAGTTGATTGGCTCCTTACCCTATCATACTCAGCATAATTGTCGAATTTGAATTTCAATTTTTGGAATTTTTGACATTTTTTGGAGTTTTAGACCCTGGCACCCTTGTCCTAGTGTTAATAGAGCGCCAGCGCTCCCCCATACCTCTGCACAGAGCGCTATAACGCTCCTTGCCTTTGGAAACAGAGCGCCAGCCTCTTTTTGGCCCAAAAACCCTCCAGAACTGCCTTCTTCAGGGTTTGCCTCTGTGTCTCTTTTGCTGAGTGACCTAGTGAGTCAATTTTTCTTCCCTTTCATCCTTGACATCTGTATTTTTGAAGAATAAACATCTTGTTAGTTGGATCTTGTAGCCTTCTTCACCATTTTCATTGCGTTTTTCCTGTTGAGTGAAGTTTGAAACCTATTCATTTTTTTTCTCTCCTCATCAGCTGAGTAAAAAACCCTGGTGAAGGTCATCAAAGGCCTACAAACCTCTTCATTTCAATTTCAGTCAAGGTCATTGTTCTTCAACTTTTTCTTTTGGGTGTGAAGTTTGTTTTTCTTTTCTTTGATTGTCTCTTTTCTTTAGATTTTCGTTTCGATTGCTATGAAGGGTGTATCGTTTGTGTGACTTTTTGCTTGTGCTAGTTTGGTTCGCATTCATATAAGAAAGATAATTAGCAAGACGAGCATTGTGTTGTATTGATCATCACTCATACACAAACAATAAAAGACATCTTTATGATTGATTGTGCATATTAGAAGGCACTTGAAAGTTTTTCATTACATCAAGATTTGATTGAGAAAAAGAATCGTTTGAGGGCATTCCATATTTGTGCTTGATGAGTGAAAGAACTTTCTCTCTCCCTTAGATAGATGTTCATCAAAAGGAAATGACTGCTTATCATATTTAATGCATTATTTGGGTCTGAGTTATAATTCCATTTGTTTCACTTCCATGCACCCCTTTGCGTAAAGAACAACCATAAAAATCAACGCTAATTAAAAGTTATCTAGAACTTTTTCTTTTCTAGGATCCTCCACCAACAGTAGACTAGACTTAGTACTTTGGATTAGGGCTGTGAGCATAACTCTCCAAAGTTTCCAAAACAAACACTAGCATCCTGAGTTGGGGAGAGTAAATCCAGTTATCGTATAAGTCTGCCTGGGATCCCCCTCTCACACAGGGGTTACGCACGAGGTCGCATTCGGGTAAGCTATGGGGACTAACCCTCCGTGGTTTAACTGATTGTGGTGGTCGGATCGTATTATGGGGATCACTTTGAGGTAAATCCACAATTACTGTGTGGAAGCCTTTTAGTTGATTTCGGGCTTGATACCCTGCCCATACGTTCGGATCGGACTGTCGACTGTTCCCGCCCAGGGGCTGACTGCGAATTGGTAACCTTAGTGGCCATAATCTTTAGGGTCTTACACAAGGTGAAGGTGACAGGAAGTCTCACTGTACCTAGAGCAGACATTGGTCAAACTCACTCAGGCTCCTTGGAGGGTAAATCCACAATTACTGCGTGGAAGCTTGCACCAAGGCGTAAGTCTGTTAAGCAGGTCGCCATTGTAACTGTTCCACCCTATCC
>ML779376.1:1691168-1704642 GCA_009831015.1 Picea engelmannii
TAGATTTTTTTAGTGTGTGCTGTTTCTTTTCATTAGTTGGCCATAGATTTCTTTCGCTGACTCTTTTCCGCCAACATCGACCCTCCACGCCGTTCGCGGAGGCTAAAGGGACTTCCTCCAGAAAATATGGAAGGAAACACCCCTTTACCCCCTCATTATACGGAAGAATCCCCTCAACAGAGAGAGCTTCATAATACTACAACTTCCCAGGAAGAAGTTCCCATCCCTTTGGAGAATTTTCGAATTGTCTCAGAATATCCGGAAGCTTATCGCATTCCGGAGGGATACGAATGACAGATCCTCCACCTGAATTCCACTGGAGAATTTGTTGTCATCAATCTTTCTGACATTCCGGCCGGGTCTTCTCAAAACCCTTTAGCCAGTGACCCTTTTTGGATTGCGGACGTTGTTCAGAGTCCACCACGCTTGGTGCGAGATCTTTATGGAATAGGGGAAGGTGTCGATGCACCTTTTTCCTACACTATACCCACAAATCACTTCACCGGTACTACCACTTTTATGGCCACACCAACCGTTGGCCCGAACATACCATCCGTTGGCCCAAGGTCTACTATTCCCCTCCAGACGGCCCATTCGACAATGGCCCCGCACATTCCGACCATCCCCGTCGGCAACGTGGTATTTAATCAAACCCCGATTGGCACACCTGTAACACCGAGACCTACACTCCCTTTTGGATTCAGGGCATTCAACACTTCCGCTACCACCACTGCCCAGACCACTACCCAAATTATACCGGGAAGTTCCATACCTATCCAACAACCTGGAGGGACTGGCCTTGGTGGTCCTAACGCGATCGGTGGCACCGGTCAGTCATTTACGTCTGGCTTTCAGATCCTAGGAACTCTACCTCAAACTGGGGGGAATCCTCCCTCCGGAGGACAAATTCCATTCGGAGGGAACCCTAATGATGGGGGGCATCCTCCCACCGGAGGACAAATTCCATTCGGGGGGCACCCTCATGCTGGGGGTAGCCTCAATCCGGAGTACACCATCAACCACAAGGACAAAATATGTCCGCCGCACCGAATCCGTGGAGCGTCCCTTTTAAAGGAAACCCACATGCCTCCACGGGACAAAATGTTCAGACTTTGCAAAAACCCCCTTATGGAAAAATGCCAAACCCACCCTATAATCCACAAAACCCATCCGGTTATCCTCCGCTTAGAAACACTTCTCAAAACATCTCAAATCCTATGTACCTTAGTCAAAACCAACCTCACATGAGAGGGCCCCCGAGTTATAATTATCCACATAACCCAGTATTGGGCCCCACTGGTGTCCCACTGCCACACCAGCATTACCCACAGGTTAACCGACAACTACCTTTTCTAGCCACTCTGGACCTTCCAGACTTGTCTCGGTTAACGAATGATCCCATTTATCATTCTCCGGTTTGGCCAGCCATTCCAGCTAAACTTCCTTCTGATATCCCAAAATTCAATGGAAAGCCCAGGGAAGACCCAAACAATCATGTAATGACCTTCCATTTGTGGTGTTCATCCAACTCCCTCATGGACGATTCAATTCGTCTGCATCTTTTCCAACGAACACTCACGGGTTCCGCAGTGAAATGGTATATTGAATTACCACGTGCATCCTTTCACGATTTCAAATCCCTTTCCATGTCCTTCCTCACACATTTCCAACTACCCATTCGATACGAGACAGGTACTGAACTATTAACCTCTCTTCGTCAGACAACTTCCATACATATCTCCGATCATATCCATGAATGGAGACGACGATGAAGGCTAATCAAAGTGGTCATTCCCGACCAATTGTTAGCAGAATGGTTCACGAAATCACTATTACCCCAGATTGCTCGTGATGTTGCCATGGGTGGCGTAGTCACTGAGGAAGAAGCCATCGCCTGAGCTCAGTACTTAGACCTAGTCTATTCACAATCTGGTACTCTATATGAGTTGATACCGAACACTACCCGTGCCACTAATGATCCATACAAACCATCGACTGCTTCACATGCGGATGGAGTTATCGGCTCCGTCAAAACTCAATCTACTACTCAGTCTACTGGAACAATCCAGCGGCCCACTTCCACGACCGCTCCCAGTTCAACTGCACCCTCTTCTACCCCACCTCCAACTCAGGTCTCTGATGTGAATGCGGTCCAGTCAACCCCTTCACAACAACTTGGGGGCAAGAAGAAAGTGAGAAACAAACCAAAGAAGAAAAACAACAATGAGCAACCCAAGACCCAATCGCAAACCCCTGCTGCCGGAAAACAACCACAACAAAAACTGAAATTCCCATGTCTCATTTGTGGTGATGATCACTACACTCGAGACTGCCCACATCACGATGAAGTGGCCAAACTTTTCAAAGGAAATTCGCAACCCGCTATGCTCACTCAGCCTTTTCCGCAGCAACAATCTTTGGTTGCACAAACCCCCACGCCGGGGGGCAGTTCCAACCAACCCCATGATGAGGCCTCAAAAAGTGCCCACATTTACATGTTTAACAGAGTTAATCTAACAACCCGCTCTGCGACATATGACACGCCAGTTAAACCCGATAAGTCGAAGATCGCTAACAGTTCTACGATTGACCCGTTACCATCCACCGCCAATCCTCCATCTGTTAGCCCTCCATTCAGGCCACTTCAGATTGAGAAACCCTCTTTTGACTCCATCCTACGCCCTCCTAAGAGAACCATCCGGAAATCTACATTCAATCCTAATTCACGGGCTGCCCAAAACTACAATATCATAGAATATTTGGCCCAAGCCCCCTGTGCCATGTCCGCCTTGGAAGTTCTACAACACTGTCCCAACCAACGTAGAACGCTCTTAGCCGCTATTGGCGCTTTCAATCCTGAGTCATCAAACTACATCACGTTTAATCTGGATGATCATCAACCGTGACTCTCCCACCAGCTAGCTTTCCAAATCGATGTGGTTATTCACAATCAACAAATCCACTGGACTATTCTAGATGAGGGAGCCTCCACCTGTGTCATGTCTCTATCATGTTGGAAAGGTTTGAAATCACCTGCCCTTAACAAATCCGCTACCATGTTACGTTCCTTTGATGGACGAGGTTTTCATCCTCATGGATTATTACAATCCTTAGTCGTTTAATTGGGCAGCAAAACTGTTACTGTTGATGTCGAGGTGGTCGATGCCCCCCTCGATTACAACCTACTACTTGGAAGAAGTTGGTTCTACACGATGATTGTCGTCGCCTCGTCGGTGTTTCGATGTGTACAATTACCCCATCAAGGCAAAATTGTTACCATTGATCAGCTCAATTTTTGCACACCCGATGCTCGCATCCCTGCTACCAACAACATTCCTTTTCTGGGAGACCACCCGGTTACGTATGAAAGCGTTGGTGTTGGCTTATTGAAAGATTCTAGCCTCATGGGTATCTTCCCTACACCACTTCCACCTACCGCACATCATATTGCCGCTGTCAATATGATTTCGACTATGCCTTATCAATCCTTGGAATCATCAGACCCTTGGGTTGTGCCTAGTCCTTTGGAATTCGATGTGCTCGGGGACACAATGCAACTGAGCCCAGCTGAGGCTGCATACGTAGCTATTCAATCTGCTTCTCCCTCTTCAAACACTTCACATTCATTGGCACCCAATACTTATTCAGCACCCTCGTGGTTAGATTCCCTATCATCCGTCGTTGATTACATTTCCCAAATTTTTCCTTCGGACGAATCTATCATGGAAATGCTTAGCATTGACGATCTACCATGGGATGACAACCACCATCGATCCTCTTTTCTTCCACCTTTGGAAGAAATCCAAGACATACGATCTGTCTTCCACCCCGATGTTACCGAAGCTACGCAATATCCTATCCTCACATAAGATACTCTCTCTGAGGGGAACATGGGTAACATATCTACTACGGTCACGATTGACATTTCAATCAAAGAAGGTGTCGTGGAAAACATCAACCTTGGTGCTAACTGCACACCCGACGAAGTGGCTTCTTACACTGCTTTATTCAAGGAATTCCGCGATGTCTTCGCATGGAGTTATGAGGAAATGCCAGGGATTGACCCTTCCATCGTCATACACAAAATCAAAACTTACCCTGACGCGAAACCGGTTCGGCAAAAGCTTCGCCCGGTTCATCCCAAGAAAATCGCAGCTATAAAGGCAGAAGTTGAAAAACTTCTAAAATCTGGCTTTATCTATCCAATCCCTTTAACCGAATGGGTCTCCAACCTTGTTCCGGTTGCTAATAAACAAGGGACCATCCGTGTTTGCATTGACTATAGAGATCTCAACAAAGCTTGTCCTAAGGACAACTACCCTACGCCCTTCATCAATCAGATCATCGATAATTGCACAGAGAGAGTAATCTTTTCTTTGATGGATGGCTTTTCTGGATATAACCAGATTGAAATCTTGCCTACAGATCAACACAAGATAGCCTTCATCTTCCCTTGGGGAACTTTTGCCTACCGAAAGCTACCTTTTGGCCTTAAAAATGCTGGAGCCACTTTCCAGTGATCCATGTCGTACGCTTTTCATGATATCAAACATATAGCAGAACCGTATCTTGACGATTTACCTGCACATTCATTAAATCGATCCGATCACATTGATCATTTACGCACAATTTTTCTGCGATGTAGGTTCTACCGTATTCGTCTGAACCCACACAAATGCATTTTCGCTGTTGAATCCAGTCGACTCCTCGGTTTCATTGTCTCCAAAGATGGGATCAGGGTGGATCCCTTAAAGATTAAGGCCATCTTAGCCTTACCCCCACCCACCAATTTAACCCAACTCCAAAGTTTGCAAGGCAAAGAAAACTTTCTTCGTCGTTTCATCTGCAACTATGCCAAGATCACTAAAGGATTTATGTGGTTACTGCAAAAGAAAGTCCCTTTCATCTGGGATGATGTAGCTCAACGGTCATTCAACGCTCTCAAGAAAGATTTGACCCATGCACCTTTGTTACATCCCCCTGAATATACAAAGGATTATATCCTTTACTTGGCCACTTCTACTTCCACCATCGCAATGGTGTTAGTCCAAGAAGACCCCAACGACGAAGAACATGTGATCTATTATCTGAGCAAGAGTTTATCTAGTCTCGAACTCAGATATTCACATGTTGAGAAATTGGCTCTGGCAGCCATCATCGTTGTCCAAAGGTTTCGTCACTACATCTTATTATGCACCACCACGGTAATCGCAGACTCCAACCCCATGTACCACGTCCTGACACGTCAAGTACTGGGGGAAAATATTCAAAATGGATCGTTATTCTTCAAGAATTCGATCTCGAGTTTACAAAGGCTAAAGCCAAAAAATCCCTGGTGTTTTCCGAGCTTATCTGTGCTCTCCCTCGTGCCAATGAAAACATCGAACCTAGAGATTCTCTCCCCGATGAATCTCTCTTCCTCATCAACACCTTTGATCCTTGGTACGGAGACATTCTCCTCTACCTTCAAACACAACGTTTCCAACCCAACATCTCTCGCGAAGAGCGTCGACGCATTCGTCACCACTCTCGCCGTTATATCGTCCTCGACGAAAATTTGTATCGCCATGGCATCGACACCATCCTTCGGCGATGTCTGATTCACGAGGAGGCTGAATGCGTTTTGAACGATTGTCACCTTGGCACCTGTGGCGGTCACCTCTCCGGAATGGCCACAGCCCAAAAAATCCTATGTGCCGGCTACTTTTGGCCCTTGATTTTCAAAGATTGTATCGAGGCTGTTAAGAAATGCCCACCCTGCCAAATATTTAACAAGAAGGCATGCACCCATCCCATGACGCTGCACCCTATTATCGCCATCAGCCCCTTTGCCAAATGGAGCATCGATTTCATGTAGTGTAAGCCTACCTCAGCCGGGGGGAACGGTTACATCATCGTCGTCGTCGACTACTTCACCAAATGGGCTGAGGCTATGCCTACCTTCCTGAATGATGTCCATACGGCAGCTCTATTTCTCTTCAACCACATCATAGCTCGCTTTGGTGTACCACGTGCCATTGTCACTGACCACGGTGCACACTTCAAAAACCAGATGATGAGCGAGTTACATGTCAAATTGGGTTTTCTCCATGAAAACTCATCCCCTTACTACCCTCAAGAAAATGGACAAGTTGAGGCCATCAACAAAGTCCTAAAAACCATGATCCAACGCATGGTAGAGGAAAACAAAACATTGTGGCATCTACAACTTTTCTCCGCTCTCTGGGCCTATCGCACCTCTGTGAAAACTTCAACCGGATTTACTCCTTTCCAGTTGGTCTATGGCATTGAAGCCATCCTACCGATCGAGTGTGAGATTCCATCACTCAAACTAAAAGTAGAACTCCTGCCTCATACTTCTGCTGAAGAAGAACGATTTTTGTATCTATCCAAACTGGACGAAACACGTCGCGATATTTCTCTCGCTAATGACGCACATCAAAAACAAATTAAAAGTCAATATGACAAATCCGTCCACCCTCGGACTTTCATGGAAGGAGACTTAGTCCTTGTTTATGACCAAGCTCACGATAAATTGGGGACAGGAAAGTTAGAACCCATGTGGCACGGTCCCTACATCGTAAAACGTGTCCTACATAAAGGTGCCTACGAATTAGTTGATCATGAAGGAATTTCCCTAGGAGAGCCCCGTAACGAGCTTTACCTTAATAAGTACTATGCCTAGATCGCCTAGCATTTGTACTTTGTACATTATTGTATCTAGTTTTGGTGTGTCTATTTATTTTGCGTGCTTGAGTCTTTACCATTGCCACTCATGACTGTGCTTGTGTTTTTATGCGCAGATGACGTCTTCCTTTCCTATCTTTTTTGGGTTCACGGACGGCGCTAGCCGACATACCCGGAACATTGCTTCAGCAGCTTGGGTTACTTACCAATTTGACCAGGTGGTGAGTTCAGGAGGCATTTGTTTAGGACCAGCAACCAACAATATGGCAGAATATCATGTTGTCATCGGACTGTTGACCCAAGCTTCCTCTCTAGGTATCTCTCCCATCATTATTTACTTATACTCCCAACTAGCGGTCTTTCAACTCAACCGAATCTACGCTATCCGTAGTCCTATCCTGCTACGCCTACACTTGCAAGTTCGTCGTCTAGAACGAATGTTCGATTACATCGAATATAGACACATTCCGAGAGAACTTAATAGTGTTTTAGATTCATTAGCTAATTATATCATGGATCGGTATCGAAACTATATATATATATATATATATATATGGCGTGACTGAAATGTTTGTATTACATCAAAAAAGTGTGTAGAAGAGCAAAATATTGGGTTTGTTCACCCATACAACAGCGCCTGACAAGGCATACAAAAAACATGATCATGGGGAGAGACTCTAATCTCCCCACACTGCGTTGTGTTGTGAGTAACACACTACTGCACGCACTATGTGCCTCAACAGAGAATTGATATTCTCTGGTACTCCTACAGTGTGCCGCTGCAGATGTAAAGGCACATCCCCCCTCCGCAGAGGAGGGATACCCATCGTAAGGCCTTGGAGGTTCCTCTCAACCTCCCGGAGACCCACCACCGGTACTGCTGGGTCTATTGCGATTGGGGTGCCTCCACGACGCCCTGGTACTGGTATATCAACCAGGCGCACTGCTCCCTTGTCTGCATGTTGGAAACAAAACATCTGTTAAAACTCTTTTACACACCCAAAAAAACATATATATATCAAAAACTTAAAAAACAAAAACTAGACAAGGTATGGATTAGTCTCTTACCCGACTCGTCCCAGTCTTCCCCCGCGGGAAAAATCAAGTCCATGCTCCCATGAAATTCTACATCAGCATAGGGGAAGTCCTCTATCCAGAGGTACTACCGTCTCAGCCAGGCAAAGAAATCACCAGTAAAGTGGAACTCTGACTCTGAAACTAGCCTTGGGGACAGACTAGTCCACCTCTCCATCCGAGGTTCGTCCACTGGTTGTACTGCCAATGCTATCTAAGGCTGCATCTGAGGGATGCGCTCTAGGAAAAAAGAGACCAAAAACGAGCCATAGCCGAACTGTTTCTGACCAGTCCTGCACCGCGAGATCTGTTCCTTCACATTCCAAAGGAACACTGCACTCCAATTGAACAGTGTTGGTTCTAAACACTGAACACCATAGGCCACCTGTGATCTCTATGCCAGATGAGCACTAGTGCTGCCAGTCACGCTTGTGATAGCAAATAATATAGACTGGAGAGGCAGATCTCGTATATCCTTGATAGGGATCCTGCCCCCTACCAACCTCGCTCCCGGGATGCAATGGCGTGCCAGATACACGTCCACTTGTTCAGGTAATGCCCTCTGCCCAGTGAAAGATATGGGGACCCCTCTTTTTGAGAGGCCAGTCAAAAATTACACATCTTCCAACTCAATGGTTAGGAGTTGTGTGCCGATACGGAATCCCTGTTCCATGACATCCCAAAGGCCAATCATATGCTCAAGTAATAACACCTCTCTCTTCATTTTTTGTAACTTGAAGAACTTGAGCAAGCCACAAGCCCGCAGAGCGGCCTGCGTACGAGGACTCCGTAGAGCGGCTAAATCATCCATATCATGTTCCCTCTCTTTCCATTCAATCATGATTGCCGAAGATACCTACAAAACAAAAAAATAAAGAATTTCATTATTCCTCACTTTTGGTAATTTCGGCAATTTTCAAAAAGAATTTTAAAACATGAAACAAAATTCCCATGTCATCTAAAAGAAACTACTCACTCTTTTTAACCACCACAACCTTTAACATGTGTCAAGTAATGATAAAAACGTTTTAAAAATGCAAAATGACTTTGGGGGCTGCGTGGGCAATTAGGGGGAATTTTTATGAGTTATTTTACTAAAAATGATCGGTCCAATCGATTGCAAGGGTGTAGACATCCTAACAACCCTTCTCTAACAAATTTTTTGTAAAAGAATCCCCCTATTTTATTAATTTTTAAAAAGAGGCCGATTTGGTTCAAAGAGGGGTGACCTAGGGCTTTGTGTTTTAAATAAATAATGCCATGAAAATCAATTTGAAACCATGTAATTTAAAGAGCAAAGGATGAACACCTACTTGGTTCGAATGGTGAGCGAAAAGATCGATCGTAGCTCCGACAGCAAGAAAAACAAGATTTGCTTCAAAATGAGATTCTCCACTACTCCAAAAATCCTTGCAAATGAAATGATAAATGAATTTTCAAATCAATTGTTATTTATAAAATTTCATTTTTTATAAGGTATGGTCATTTTTGGGTTTCTCTAATGACGTAATGGCTTCACTAAAACTCTGGTTTGTAGTTATGGCATTGCAGGTTTCCTGGCAGTCCTGATCGGTTATTCACCTTGTCGCACTTATGAGCATAGTCTTAGTTCGTTCTCGAGCTCGACAATATGAGAATGTAACCAGGTATACTTTTATCTCCTTTTTGGACCTGTACGGATATGAACACACGAAAAAGGAACCCCCCTGGAGTCTCCTTTAAACCCTTTTCAGACTCTCTAAATATGAAAAGATTGTCGAGTGATCTTGTTTCCTTTCACACTAGTTAAAAGGTTAGAAAGGGCGTCCTGCGAGCGATAGTTTAACCCTTTTTCGGTCTCGTTGGACTACTGTACGAAAAAGGAACTGAGAGAGTTCTCTTTTAAGCATTTTTCCAAACTCTATAATCCCGAAAAACCTTCGAGTTTTCTATCCTTGGACTCGTTAAAGCACACATCGACAGGCCCATATGGGAACCAACCCTTACTTCTTCCGATTCGTTAAACAAAGGAAGAGGAACTTACCGAAGGTGAGTTATATCGAGTATGTGTTATCCTGCTCGAGCTCATTAAATCAAAAATAGGTACTCATCTATCTGGATGGGGGAAAAAATTGAAAGGAGCAAGCCAAGCAGTCTCTTGAGAACATCATCCAACACTTCTTAGAGTCGCCCTTGAACACGGCACTTTGCCACTTTGCACATATCATAATCCGCTGAACCTCTGCACTGAGCCAATCCTCCAAGTTCCTTTCACTCCTTTGGGTCACCCGACGCAAGTCACAGTATCCATTGCATAGTTTTGGTCCATGTCATGTTTTGTTGTTGTGCCTCAGTGTTCAAGGGAAGTATCCGCCTCGAGAGTCAGCCATCCCAAGTATCTTTCCTCAAAACCCGTGTCAGTCCATGTCCGTTTGATCTACCAATTACATCTCCATGTCCGTTTCATGTCGTTGATGGGGGATACATCAAGGCCCTCCCTCGACGAGTCTATTCCTATCGACTCCAACACATTATCAGGGAATCAGACTTAGAAACCAGTTAGTACTTTGGGACCTGCATGCCTCAATGGCAGGCCTCCTCACATTCGACAGTTGGTTTACATCATTGACCCCTGATCGAATGATTCCATGGATGTTCGACCTCAGCTCATATATTCACATTCGCAGGAATGTACTAAGGTACCTTGGGAATCATTGACATTAATGGTGATCTCCCTCGCACTTGTTAACGGTTCACACCATTGACCGGTAATCAAGTGGTTTCTGCCGTGTTCGACATCAAGACATCTATTCACATGGTTGGAATCGTACCACGGTGGGATTGGTAAGAAGACCCTGGGTTGAGTGATCACTTTGATATATGCTTTGCCCAGGCTGCGAAAAAATTTCCATTGGACAAAGAACACATACATTGTTACATAGATCCACTTTGTATTGGTCGTGGCTATGTCTTGTCATCTCGTAGATCCACTGTGTATTCTTCGTGGCTACGATCAGTCTGAGTCATCTGAGTATAGATCCACATTGTATATTTGGTGGCTATACCTTTTTATCAATACAATTATGGATCCGCAGTGTATTTTATGGCGGCCATATCCTGCTAAGTCTTGATCACCCAAGCATACGTATGCATGCCTTGGGTTTTGAAATATGTCATGATACTTGTTGGATGTTTGTGTGCAGCTTCTGTCGGGTTCTCTGAGTCTATACCCTTGCTTGGACATCTAAAAAGTATTTCAGTTATCAGTTGGCATATTCTAACTTCATACTTTGGGGGGCATTCTGTTACACATCAAAATTACTCAGCTGGATAAGTGTCTCATGTTCCTCTAAATTGTCGTAAGTGTCGCATCTTCCTTACAACTTTCACAAGTGTCGCAAGTTGGTTACAAGTGTCGCAAATGATGTTCAAACATACTGCCATGACAAATGACACTAAGGAGACACTTATAACATCTCATATGCTTGATTTGAAGAAGGAGAATTGGTTTACTGAAGTCAAACAACTCTTGACACTTGAAGAGAACCCTGAAATAAAGGTTTTGAAGAGGAGAGCTCCTCCATATCAGCCCTAGAAGCGTTGGCACTCCCCTACAAGGCTTCAGGGAGAGTTATAACACTCCCCATCCCCCTCTGAAGGAGCACTGCTCATCTTGAAAGCGCTGGCACTCCCCTAAGGCTTACCAGGGAGCGCTACAACGCTTTGATGCCCCTTCTAAGGGAGCGCTGCCTAATCTGAGGCAGTAGTTGGCCCGTTGAGGAGAATAAGGGGAGGATCTTTCGAGATTAGGAGGCAGTTGCGTTCGAATTCTTGGTTTCATCAAGAGATCCCTGATCTAAGGAGAAGGTTCCCAACTTGTTCCAAAGATAACCCAAGAGGTTAAGCTCTTCTTAACCTATATAAACAGGCTCTATAATGGTGGAAAGGGGGAAGAACTTAAGATATGAAACTTATGATCTTGGAGGAAGCTCACAGTCATCCAAAGGAGAGTGATCAGTGAAGCAGCTGTTATCCAGGTTGTGGATCTTTCAGGCAAGGGTTAGACGAAGAGGACTTGACGAAGATGTCGCATTCGCATCTACGATTGTAAGTACTGTTGTCATTATTCTCATCAATGTGACACGCTTGGCCTGTTTCTTTCTAGTTTGTGTCTAATGTCACGTGAACTTATCATTTATTGATAGATATATTTTCAAGATAATATCAATAGAGTAGGAAGTGGTCGTATCTTGTTTTGTCCACAGAAATCAGCGAGGAGCAAAGGATTGGAGCGCAACTCGGAGCGTGCAGGGAAAAACGTCGATAAAAGGTACTTCTATCATCCTTCCTTCTCATGTGTTAGTTTAGATGGATTTGAAAGGAAGTCAGTGTCCATGTTAAGCATTTTCTGTCTAGAGTTAGGGTCAAGCTCTTAGAGGCAACCTACCTGTCCGCAGGGAGATTTTCCTACAACAGTCTTTACTCGGATTCCAGAGATTCATGCCACGTGTTCTCTAGACCTGACGGTTTAGATCTACTTCAGATGATCCGACGGTCGACGTTTACTTCAGGTATTTTCCCGGAATCCACAGATTCATGCCGCCTGTCCTCTAGATCTGTTAGTCCAGATCTATTTTATCCCTTCATCTCTTCGGCATTTTGGGCTTCAGGAGTTTCAACTATCAATCTGAAACTCTCAAGGTGATTTCTCTAATGTCTACGATCTGTCGTCATGTGTCCCTCTGGATATAATGGTTATGAATTACTTTGGGACTTTCCCCAGAACTCACAGATCTATGCCACGTCTCTACTGAACTCCAACAACTCAGATTCACTTCGGGTTATCCAATGACTGATATTTACTTCAAACAATCTAATGATTCAGATTCACTCCGACTAATCGGACGATTGAGATTTACTTCGAATTTCCATCTCTCCGAGATTTGGAAATCTAAAGTCTCAAACTTGCCTCCTCCTTAACTTACGGTATCTGAGGGCTCAGATTCACTTGGGAGATTTGACGTTTGAGGTTTACTTTGGATGATCTGACGATTCATATTCACTCTGGCTGATCGGACGATTGAGATTTTACTTCGGATTTTCGTCTCTCCGGGCTTCGTATATCTCAAGTCTCAAACCTTGGTAAGTTGTCTCTCCTGCGTGTGTGAAGTGCTAGGGATCATGCACCATGCTTTGATGTAATGTCCCCACTTTGGGACATCATCACAGGGCAGAGATTTATGATGACCAGAGTAGCCAGATGGATGCTAGAGAGAGTACAGGGGTATTTGAGAGGCATTGTGGGGTCCAACTTGCATTTATGATCATATTCTATCATTATGATCCATTCCGCACAGGTTGGCTTTGGTTTCGTTGCATTCCGACGATTTCCATGATTTTGACTATTTTGAGCTATAAGTCAATGGAATTCACTGAAGAGGTCATTTTGGGCACATTACTTGGAGGAACCTCTCAGTGTAATAGCTCATTGGAATCAGGAGGAGAAAAACTACAGGATGGGATGGCTAGAAGTGACTTTCAGTGCCCAGGGAAGCCACAAGGAGAGATAAGGAGCTTTTCAAAGGTAAAAGGGTTAATTAATTAATTAAAGTGATTTAATTAATTAATTAATTAATTATTAATAAAATGAAAGTCAATTTGGAGGGACAAGGTGAGCCAGAAAGTATAAAGGAAAGGCAAGGGCCTCTTCTCATTCATTCATGTATGATCTTAT
>ML779376.1:1710112-1774680 GCA_009831015.1 Picea engelmannii
GGTAAAAAGGTTAATTAATTAATTAAAGTGATTTAATTAATTAATTAATTAATTATTAATAAAATGAAAGTCACTTTGGAGGGACAAGGTGAGCCAGAAAGTATAAAGGAAAGGCAAGGGCCTCTTCTCATTCATTCATGTATCATCTTATTTTGATTTCTGGCTTCTAGCTAGTGAGCCTAATATTGGGGGTTTTGAGGGTTTTGACATAACAAACCCTAGAGGATGATTTGGTGGTGAAATATTCCACCTATATTGTCCCAAGATTGGTCTCGGAGATGCAATACTCTCCCACACCATTCTAGTTCCAGATCTACTCAGTTGCAGGAGGATTCTACATCAGTTTCATGTGTAGATAGAGAGAGGGTGCACCAGTTGAGGGATTCCAGCAAGAGGGGTGCACCATCTTTGGAGAGAGATTCGTTGTAGGATATTGGCAGGGCCGTTGAGGATTCTATCACTTGGGTTTTCATTGTAGGGCCTTGGACATCATATCTAGTGCTTTCTAAGACAGTTTTATGGCTCAGATTATTTCTTGAGCAGTGGGGCGAATTAAAGAGAAGGAGGACGCTTTTGAGATCCAGATCTAGTCCGTTTGGAGGGGTTGCACTTCAGATCTAACCCTGAGACTTTACCTAGTGACTTGTAGTGTCCCGATCTATATTTATGGAGAGTTTCAGAGCATTTGGAGGCCTCCTTCAGCAAGGTCGAATTATCTAGGGTTTCAGTCATCCAGTGGGGCACACCATTCAGTGGGGGATTTCAGATCTACAGAGATTGAGAGGGATCTTGGAGATTCGGTCACCGGGGTTGTTCTTACCATCACCCGATCTATCAGTTGGCATATTTATTAGGGTTATTGGACACTTTTGGCAGCAGGGCCGAATTATCTAGAGTTTCAGTCATCTAGTGGGGTGCACCATTCAGTGGGGAATTTCAGATCTACAGAGATATAGAGGGATATTGGAGATTCAGTCACTTGGGTTGTTCTTACCATCACCCGATCTATCAGTTGGCATATTTATTAGGGTGATTGGACACTTTTGGCAGTAGGACCGAGTTATTAAGGGTTCCAGCCTTCTATTGGAGCGTGGCATTCTTCAGCTGGAGAGTTTGGCATTCAGATATGCTTGTATTGATCTTTATTTCTTATTCATCCTTTGGAGACATATTTTGTATTAGCGGGAGCATTTTGTAGCATCTCTTATCTATTGTCTATCTCCTTGGCCATCTATTGAGCATTCCAAATCAGCATCTCCATTGTAGCAAGTTCTTCTATTTTATGAATAAAGAAGATTTGAGATGTTTTGTCTTGTCTATCTTATTGCATATGGTTGAGGTATGTTCCATGGTTATATCATTCTGTTATTTGGTGCATACACACATCTAAACACATCTAAACAAGTAGATCAACAAACTGTTTGACGAAATACCACAACCAGGAAAAAGTTTTAAAAAGACACCAAAACAGTGATGATCCTTGCATAATGGCTTGGTATCATTACATCTGATCAGAAGGTTGTTGATCCTTTTCACTATGATCCAATGACCACTTTCACTCCTCCTCCTGAGCTTCTAACTTGCTCTGACTTAGAATATTTTCTAAGTTCTCGAAGGATTTGACCTTTGCTCCTCCTACGGGCCCGTCTCATGGATTTCATATGCGCTCCTGAAAGAGATATATCTTTTTAGCTTGATCTCCTTAAATATTTCATCATTCCACATGCTCCTTGCATTTCAGGGATCGCGTCAAACTCAGATCGAAGGTCAATGGAGATCAACGGTTCACAAAAATTATGAGGCCCCAACATGCATCCTCTTTACTAGAGAGTTTGACCTCTGCAATCTGGAAAGTGCTCACTCGATTCTAGTCTAAATGGGATCGTTGATATTCCAAGACATCAATATCAACACCAAGGGTGAATTGAGGGCTGTGAACTAGTGCATCTACTATTTTTACCTTCACGCTTCGTAGTGATTTCCCACCCTCAATCTTCATTCATAGATCGACATTTCATAGAAATTGCAGGGTTCAACTTGACTATCGTGCAATTTTACATATCAAAGCCTCGAGCTCCAAGGTTACTAGACCCACGTTACATGGATCTTCATATAAATCTTGGCCTATGATCCCCACTCTTAGTTGAGTTTTTGGTTAAGGGAATAGGCACTAGTTCAGAGTCTCCTAGACTACTGGTCTGAAGGGAACACCTTCCCAACTCGCAGAGCTTTAACCTCTGAATCAAGGCAAAGTAACTTATGAGGTTACCAAATGGTAGTTATGCCTGAAGGCTTGCTCCAACTCCGAAAAGGTGATGTAAATTCCTGGGGAAAGTGTCTTTGAGTTATTAAACTCTAGCGTATGGAAAATCAAACTAAAATATAGGTTCTCAAGGGAACAAACACATACTCATAACTTAATCATTTAATACAGAGAAAGAACCCTTTATAGACATGTAAATACTCACATGCATCCATTATTTACAATTCAAATCATAAGGAAAGAAAACACTTATCAAAACCATAGAGTGTGATGCGACTGCTGAAAGGGGTTCTTGTTTCCACCCAACCATAGGCTCAGTCACTCCTAATAGATTTATCACTGGCCACCCTTGAGAGTAAGCCACGATGATTTGAGATTCAATCTCTTACTTTCATCTCAACGAAATTTAGGGACAAAGGTTAATCTCCTTCTCCCAATACAGAAATAGATAAGGATGAAGGTTACTCTCCTTCTCCTGGCTCAATCTCTATTTTTTGTGATCAAAATTCATTGTTCCTCTTTCAGTCCTTCCTCAAACCTGAGAGTTTCCACTCTCTTATCTGAATTTTTCTGTAGGTCCTCCCCTACCCACCACACTTCCTTTATTGCCTTCCTTAGAAAGATTGTGTGTGGCTCGAATTCCCAGTCTGTGGTCAGGTTTGGAAGCCTTACGGATGGACGGTCTGCTCCATCCCCTCATTAACTCTTGAGTAGGTTTTCCCACCTACCAGTCTAACTGTATTTCATTCTTGGGTCAGAGAGTTGTTCTGATCTGAGAAATTAATTCCAGCATGGTACTGGTTCGGTGGAGGTTAATGCAACCATTCCAGGTCCCCTCCACCACCTTTTATAGAATTCATGGTTTTCTCTTAGCACATCCCCTCTTTTAGCAGTCATGCAGCACGTAACCATTTTCTATTAAAATGATAGAATTTACATTCATCGACCTTTTGTACCAAGGTCCATCAAATCAAACATTCTTACTTTTAGGTTTTCCATAGTTCCTTGGCCAATATAGTTATATTTACAGACTGGGGGAAACATGGTTCTACATATATCATGTTTGTGTGCATTGGCCTTTTTTATTTACTTTGGTGTGCTCTCTGATTATTATTTGGCATTAGGATTTTATATTGTAACGTGATTTTTCATTCATATGGTTAGTTGAGCCCACGTGACTCTCTCAGTTAGCACAACCCAACCCATGGTATTTTCTCATTCCACGGGGATGAATCCTTTTTTATTTTCGAGTGGTATGTCGAATCATGATACTCAACCAACACCTTGGGCCTCTAATCCTTTTTTGGTATTCTAGACATGTCTTTGCACTCGCCATCCTCTGTTTCTTTGACTTATGTGAATCCTAGTTTTGGGTCTGGGGGAATGATTCCTCCTTATTCTCCCTTTTCGTTTGGTGGGGGTTATATCCCTCAACCAAATCCCATGGTTGGAGGTTGGAATCCTCCTTCCTATAGACCCAATCCTAGCTTTGATTTTCTCAGATCAAGTGCTCAAATGGCAGGTCCTTCTACTTATTACATCCCATCCATCTATCCTTCTTCCACTATGTCGATTCCAATGAACGTTTTTCTCATGAAAAACCTCATTTTGTCCTCTAGTGTTTCATCTAGAGGGAGTCAGTTTTTATAGTATGGGAAACCCCCTTCATAGAGTTCCTTCACCTAGGGGAAACACATATCCTCACCTGAGTAACCCCTGTCATGCCGCTTCCTCTTCGGAAGTGACTTCCTAGGTGATGATTCCCTTAAAACCATTTATGAACTAGTTTGGAGGAGGATATTATCCTGTCAGAAAGGGCCATGGTGTATACCAGAACCCTTCTCGGCCCCTAATTTCTCAAAACTAGTCTTTCCCATGACCTTGGTCTCAAATGTCACAACCAGCTGTTGCATGTCATGCTAGAAGCACAAGTCTAGTCATTGTGAGTCATACTGGAATTATATCACCAACCTATGTTAGTCACATTGGAGATAGGTCAACAACCTATGCAAATAATATTGAAGATGTGAAACCAACTATTGCAAGTCATGTTGGGGACAAAAATCTAGTCACTGCTAGTCACACTGCACATACATCACCAACCTTTGCTAGTCATGTTGGGGATTCATCACTAACCCCTGCAAGTCATGTTGGAGATGAGCTACTAGCCTCTACAATTCATGTTGGGAGCATGTCACCAGCCACTACAAGTCATGATGGGGACATTGATACGATTAAGAAACCTTAACGTATAGGACATAAGCCCAAGTTCCTTTGTAGACTTTGCAAAGGAGATCATATAAATCGTCTCTATTGTGTTACTTTTGTGGTACAATAAGTGCAGTCCTTGCCTGATAGCCCTTCGATTTATGAGTTTTCTTTGGTTTCCCAACATTCTAATCCTTCTTTGGTTGATACAATAGTCATTTCGATGCAATCTTTGACCGACACCACTCCTATTTTGGGGGGTGATGCATCTCTAGACCATGTTGTCTCGCATACTATTCAACTAAAGATGTAAGAAGTGGTCGTTCCAATGTATTCTTTGTCCAATCCCACTCTTCTTTTGGAGAGTAACAAGTCTAAGGAAGAGACATTGTCGATGCAATATTCATTCAATCCCACTCTTCTTTTGGGGTGTGATGCATCTTTCGACCACGTCCTTAGAATTTCTATTATTGTACCTTATGAACAAGGGATAATTCCACTCTCTCTGAGTACACTCCCTCGAAGTCCTAGGATGATTTCCTTTGATTGGAATGATCTTGTAGAGCCTCAACTTATTTTTCTGTAAGTATTTAATCCTCCTCGACTTGGCAATTTTTGGGTTCTCCCAAGCTTGTGTCAATAACCTATGAGTTGTTGAATTTCGATAGAAGTCCTGCATGGGAGCCTTGGCCTCCCCCATGATATGCTTCTTACAACAAAATTCATGAGTCTTGTTTAAGCTCTTTTCCAACTCTCTAAAAAAGTGAAAAGATTGCTGAGTGAACTTGTCTCTTTCACACTCATTAAATATATTTGAAAGGACATCTATTTGGTGTAAGTTTAGCCCTTTTTTGTACCAAGTAGACTAATTTCGAAAAATGAATAATCTAGTCACCATTGGCTAGAAGAGTTCTTGTGGGTATTATTTTATACTTTTTCGGGCCTTGGGGACTAAATCTACGTAAAATGACATTCTTTGGAGTTAAGTTGTAATTGCATTCCATTATCTTTCTTGTAGTATTGATCCTATTGTCGGTTCCTGATTTCTCGTTATAAGCCACTTACCTCAATAATTTGCATCACTAGTCAAGCAGAGCCTTGTTTATATATTTTGGAGCTTGACGCCCTGTACCCTAAGAGGAAACATTCCCTCAAGTGTACATGCATTGCATGCATTTATTTGCATTGAGCATAGGTATGTCCACTGTTTGGAGCTAGTTTCTTACTCGTGAAACTTGTTTCCTCGCTTGTATCATAACATTCATTTTCTTATGAAAAAAAAAAAGACGGGCGGGAAAATAATACTATCTCATATTGGCAGCAGTCGTGTCGCCTTTGAACATAGCACAAAATTTTGATTCCATTGTCGTCCAAAGTTTGGGTTTAGTATGACCTTAGGAATCTAAACTTGTTACTTATAGTTTACTCATCTGACTGGTTATTCTTCCAATCCCTATGGAGAGTTCGTTGATGCCTCCTGCATCATGAAGTTTCATCATCAAGTCTATGTTGCCTGAGTTATCCATTTGTCTCATGCTATTTTTCAAAGGATGTCTATAAGCTCGTGTCGGCAATTTCTTAGAACTCTTGACTTTGCATATCAGCCATACCCTCAGTTTGTATCAAAGTCACATGAAGTTGTAGTCCTATCGTGCACCCTGGTCCTACTTTCATTGTGGGTAGGTAACCTTGAACCCAATAGTCGATATCTCCTCATTGGTCACTGACTAGGGGTTTTCCCTTGTGTTCTACAGAAAGAAATCTATTCACACATTGGGATTCATGTAGTTTCATGGATGCCATTAGCCTTATTTATGGTTCCTTGCCTTTGTTAGTAGTATTCCTTATTGGATGTTATTCAGAGGGTATTTTTCATGCACTAATTTCATATGGTGCATGAAAAAGACACACATGGTCATTGGTTTATGAACAACCTCTTCGTCTGAGTTCCTCCAAATCATCAAGCTATTAATTTATACCTCATATTGATTGATGAGAGATTCCTAAATGCTCTCCCTTCAGCGGATCTCCTTCCATCGACTTCATCTCATCTGTTTTTTAAACGAGGCCTAGATTCCTATGAGTACCTATAGGATTGCAGTCATTAGTGGCAGGTTCTTCTTCCATCGACAGTTTGAAATACATCAATGTCTCCTGATCGATGGATTCTTCAAGTGTTCGACCTCAATGACTTTATTCACACTTGTAAGAATGTACTCGTTGCCTTGATACCTAATTTCATTATCGGTAGGTTGTATTGTGTTTTTTAACGGTATACCTTAATGACCAATAATCAAACGAAGTCTCATTGTGTTCGACCTCAACTTATTTATTCACATAATGTAGACTTGCACCTTTGGAATATCATGTAGAACACATGGAGCATCAGTTTATAGAAGAATCTTTCCTGAGGTGTTGCTATCGTTCATTGGACCAGTACCTATATGACTATAGTAATCATGGGAGATTAAATTGTACTCCATTGTATACATATATCTTCAGATTGATTTTGATATTGGTTTCCACTGGGCCTTGTTCGTGACTATGATAGCCTATGGAATGTGTCTACTTTATTCATGGCCATGATAAACTATTTGGTATATTTCCACATGGATCTGCAATGTAATTGAAATGGGAAGCCATATGTACAAATTCATTATGGATTGCAATATTCTCATGAGCAACTAGCACTTCCAATTGAGTCTCCATTACTCCACTTTTGGGAATGATATTGTATTTCGGCCATCGCGGGTACTCCTCTCACCTCACACATTAGGGGGCATCTGTTATGGAAACATTTTCCTCACCCCATGCAACTTTCTTGGATGGACTTTCCATTTCCCTATGGAGACTTGAAGTCCCTTGTTGTACCTTCCAGAGCCAAAAAATCATATTTTTCCACATATACGCACCCTACTAGTTAGAAAACATGCATATACATAGGTTGCACCACTACATCCCGCATACATTGGGTTTGGTACTCAAAATTAAAAATTGTGTCGGGTTTCCATGTCATGTGATGATATCCATGATCCTTGACCTTCCATATACTGGAAACATTCTGAATCGGCCCTTCAATTCCACTTGAAGGCTATAAATTGGGCCATATCCAAACCGTGGAAGAGGAGATAATTCAAATTTTGAGAGCAAAGATACTTTGGAGAAATTTCAGTTCACATTGAGTTTGCATCCCTTTATCCTTGAAAGTATGACCACATTGTTCAACCCCCAAGCTCTTCCTTCTTTTATGGAGAACCTCATTGTCTCCTTTATATGAGGTTTTCTTTGGTAGAGGATTGAAGTGGTGGAGGCCCACCTGGAGGGACTTAGTTTCTCAGTTCCGATGTGTGTCGTTACAAAATTTTGTAACTTATACACTTATGTTGTGAATGTTATTATTCCATGGGCATATTTGTTGTGAATGTTAATGGATTATTTTATTTTATATGTTAACATTATATATTATCACCATATGCTTGTGTATTTTGGTTGTTTAGGACAAGTTGCAGGTATAAATATTTGAGTTGTGTGCTCAATGGTGGTCTTCATCGAACGTTCGGACGAGGTAGGATCTTGATCTTGTCCTATTAGCATTTCATTTATATAGAATACTTGGGATTAGAGTGTATTTATGCATATCATTCCGTCTATTATGGTTTACCCCATGCCATAGAGTGATTTTCCTCATAACAGGAAGGATATCCTCTCCACCTATGTAATGCAAGTCGATATCTACCAACGAGATCGACTGCTTCTCGACATCAATCGATTCCTAGTCGACAACATTTTATTGAGTCTATAAAATCCCAGTATTGACAAAAGAAAAGAAAAAAATTAGACTCAAGTCTGAGTCATGCACGTGAAACAAGTCTTATTTATAGTCAGAGATTGTCCTTCATGTAAATGAAATTTCCAGACTCCGTATATTTCCAAAGATTGGAAGCGGACACAGAAACATAACCAACAACAAAGAAGAGGTTCGAATGATAATATAGATATTGAACACTTCATTGAAATATTGAGCACTAGTGAAAGAAAGTTTTGCAGCAGTTGATGGAGTAGAGAACTTATAGAGAGCATTCATGATGAGTATTTAACATGAAAATTTTGCAGTGGTCAAAGGCATTGAAGAAAGAGACATCTCATAATATACACACACATAAGAACTTAAACAATGATATGATGACACAAGAATAGTTGAATTGATGGAGCCCCTTAGTAGAAGAGTTGCATAATAGTTCCTTGAGTCATGAAAAATGAAGCAAAAGAATGGTAGGATTGGATAATGAAGCATACCCTCAATGATTCCATAAAATATCCCTTGATCATGGAAGATCATTGGAACAGACCTAGAGAGTGCCTCGACAACTCCTGGGATGAATAAATTGCAAGTGAGTATGGCAGTCAAAGGGCATCCATGATCAATTTACGGCTCTTCTTTCTCTTCTTATCTCTCCATATTTTCTAGGTTCAGACCACCCCCATCTGTTGTTGTTTCCATCCATCCAAATGAAGGAGAAAAAAATGCCAAACGTTGGAAGGATACTTCCATCCAACAGTCAAGCAAGAGACTACATCATGACATGCACACAAGAGACAATCAAGGAAAATATTTTAGGGAGAATGTTAAATCATATTTATTCATGCTTTGATATATATTTATACAATTATATGGATGGTTGGCATAGTTTCACCCGCTCCAACTAACCATTGATTTAGGCTCATTTATCCATTATACACATATATTTATCCACTTTAGGTTATGTTACATTCATAGGTATGATGACATTTATGAGGCCTAAGAAGCCCCCTCAACACAGGTCTAGTCAACGAAGTTGACTATCCCCTACAACACATACTACGTGTTTTAGCACAATGGTTAGATATATTTCATTCTCCTGATACCCCTTTTGAAATATTGGGAGGACCATTTACCATTTTGGCACTACATATCTTACCCTCTCCTCTTGGTAACCCTTTGGAAATACGAGGAGGGACTTGTGATTTTAATAGTACTCGATTCATTTTTTGGAAGCATCTGTATGTTTCCCTTATTTAGAGCATATCAGATTAGTCACCTTTATGTACCATGGAGGATATCCATGTTGAATATTTACAAATTCTGGAAAGTCATTCTCCACAAGAAAGTATAAGAAGAACCACCTACACCATTACAGAAGACCCAGGAAGAGAAGTCGACCCCACCAGTAAAAGACAAAAAATAATAAAGTAATATGAATACCCATAATAAGAAGTCGGCCCCAGACAAGCACCCAAATTAGTATAAATATAGGACTGGATCATTTCATTTGGATAATCAGACAACTCCTTATGCAGTGCACACAAGGAAGTTGTATCTATAGTTTTTGGTAATTTCGTTATTTCTGGGTTTTTGGTATCTTGATGAGTGTGGCACAATTGGGAAGGATATTTCTAGTTTCTCTTGGTCATCTTATTGAGGTGCCAGATCTTGGTGATGCTAGCCTTGGGTAGGATCTTCTTTGTATGGTATTTTGGTTATTGATGGTGATGTACTAGTAATATCTTGGACTGAATTCTTCTAAAGAAAGGTTGTCGAGTTTTTCTCCCAAGGTTGGGTTTCCCAGGATAAACTCTTGTATTGTGTTCTTTTGTCTATTGTGCATGGTTTATATTTATAGATCTTGCTATTTCCACTACATTGTTATAGTTATTCTATTATAATTGTTGTATGAAAGTGAATCTTGTTATTAATCATAAGGAAATAATTATCAAATCTGAGAATCATAAAACATCAACATGGTATCAGAGCTAGTTGAAATATTTCCACTGCACAATTTATATTTTCAACTACAATTTGTCATTGCACAGACATGAAATTTTCAAGCTCATTTAGAAACTTATTGGATGATGCTAAGTTTAATTTTTCCATAGATCAGCTCTCCCTAGCCTAACGCACCCCCTAGTGGTCTCAGATTGCATCTTGGTGAAAGTTGAAATTTCACCTAAAACTCACTACTGCAGTTGCAACAAATTTCTTTGTGAAGCTCGTTGAGCATTTATAGGGCTAAGTTGTGGAAAAAAAATTGTATAGAGAAACTCACCTTTCCCTAGCGCACCTGCTACACTTCTCAGTTTGACTTTCCATGAAAGTTGAAATTTTAGGGTTTACTGACATTTTCCTGGACATTGAACTTTCTGCTATCTTGATTTTGTGATTTCCTAATGTATTGATGGTGTCCAGTTTCATATTAGAAGACAAGCTAGATGGTGTTACAAATTTCAGAGGTATGCACTTATATATGTTTCCAAGTTATATAATTTAGCAGAGTATGAGGGTGTTTTCAGGGGATGTAAAAGGGACATTGTCCAAGCAATGAATCAAAGGGATCATTGGATATAGTACATTCAGAGGAATAACACACCCGCACTAGAAATTAAGACTCTGGGTTTTCATATCATGTTTGATATTTTTATATTGCTGCATCAAAAATGAATATTGTAATCGGGACAACAGCCTTTAGAATTCTATTATTGTTGAGTACTTTTTTCTATCAAATTTTTAGTGACAGTTTAATATTGTTAGTATAAAAATAATTATGTAAATGCTCATTGTTTAGTACCAATGATGCACTTGTTTGCAAGATAGAATTGATCTCCTCTAGGATATTTTATTGGTTGTTATCTTTTTCACAGCCACGTTACTTTGTAAATTCTATACAGGTTACCATGCAAATGTTCTTGTTTTGTTCTGGGCAGGTTACCACGAAGGAATGACTGGTAGAAACACTAGATAATTGTTGTTCTTGTTATTTGTTTATTATTCTTGTTATTGTTCCGGGTAGGTCATAGAAGATCGCTATGAGAAAGAGCTATAGTGAAGATTGTTCTTGTTCCTATTTTTTTTTGTTCTTGTTTATATTTTCTATTCATAAGAATATTGTTCTTGTTTCTATTTTAAATTCATAAGAATATTGTTCTTGTCTTATATTTTCCCTTATTATTTTTCTTTTTCAGAGTAGTTCATAGGTGGTAGCTCTGAGAGGGAACTATAGTGATGGTTGTAGGAGGAAATAGATTAGATGGTTTCTAGTTTGAGACATGGAGTAGACTATCTAGACATAGAGTTGTGTAAATTACCATATACATCCATGTACCTAAGGCAAAGAGGACGAAGTTAGAACCTTCTGGAAAGAAGGATACTTTTGTGGGATATAGAGTGTTTCACATGGAGATTGATTATGAAGAGAAGAAGGCTCTGAAGATGACCATATAGATCCCTCTAGTCCATTTGTTCACTCTTCATTTCATCAGGAAGAGTCAGTAGAGTCAGTAGGGTCAGTGGATCTACCTAGAGATGTTGTAGTGACCAAGAGGAGGTCAACATTGTTTCGTGATACCTTGTAGGATGCAGTATGGAATGAAACTCCCCTGATACTTTAAGGGAGAGAAAAATACCTCAAATATTCTTGAGTTACATGGAGTCACATAATTTATTCCAAACCTTCCATTTATGAGGAGGAGCATGTGGCTCCACCAGTGGTGAAGCAGGTGGCCCCACCAAGTACCAGATCAGAGGGAGCAAGAGGGATTCAACCCTTAGGATCCATTAGGGAGGAAAAACCTCCCAGGATAATTCATTGGAGATGATACTTCATAGGAGATCAACATATGTAGATGGAGAAGATGGCTCGAGAGATTATACAGACTCATAGGGAGTCATGTTTCATAGGGAGCATGGTACTCCATGATCAATGGATACTTCATGATATTTTCTTTAACCAAGAATGATGTAGACCCAGAGTGAGCCTAATCTCAAAGAGAGTCAGTTGGCTTAGAGGGAGAGCCAAATCATTCATAGGGAGTTCCCCCTCAGATGCATATGAGAGAGAGACATCTTTCGGGACTAATAAGCAGGTGTCATGATTTGAGGAGGCTTCTAGGAGATGTGAGATATCCTAGGAGGATGCATTTGTTTCAATAGATATTGTTACAGTGACAGAGGAGGCAGCGAGTCAGGAGGACTGGGTATGGTTTTTTTCTCAGTCACAAAGGGAGCAACCAGTGAGGCATACTGGATAGCGAGACTTACTCTAGTGATAGAGAGACTTGGCATCAGAGTTCAAGATGGAGCATCTTGGCTGGATGTACTCTTGGGATTAGAGGTGTGATGAGATTATATGTCATCTTCCTCATTCAGGGGATACTGATGAGATTCGATATGATGGTATGCAATTCCATGACTAGACCTATGATGAAAAATAATAAGAAGTTGAGTGATTCTACTTCATATTCATATTTGGTGGATCCCACGATGTATAGGTAGTTGATTGGATCCTTGATATACCTAGTTAATGCCAGGATAGATAATTTCTTTACAGTGAGCACCCTAAGAAAGTATTTGGTTGAATCCAAGGAAGTTCCAATGGGTGGAAGTGAAGCATGATACAGTTGGATATGGTTTGTATTAGGTTATTAAGTGAGGATGCAGAGATATACATATTCAGATTAAGTAGGGAGTACAGAAGACATATTGCACACCTCAAGGTGTTTCTTCAACTTGGAATTAGTCACAATTTTTTGGATAAGTTAGAAGTCATCTTCTGTAGCACTTAGTACAACATAGATGGAGTATGTCATAGCCAATGTCTCAATTCATGAAGTGGTGAAACTTTAGAAGATTCATGTAGGACTTCATCTGAGACATGGAACATAAGGTAGAAATAAAGTTCTAGTACTTATCCACAGATGAGAATATTTCAATATATCCTCCCAGAGTGGCCATGTTGACTTGGCTGAGGAGGATGATACACATGATTAGCCATGTTGATTTGTCTAGTGATGAGTGTTGATGTTTCAACATTGGGTAGACATTCTCCTAGATTGGTCATGCATGGGGATATGATACTGTTGATATGATCAAATGGAAAATGATTCATTCACTCACGACGATTTGCTAGTGGTGAATGGGCCAGGTATGTTGATTTTCTCCAATAAATTGCATTGGGTAGACATTCTTCGAGATTGATGATGCACGGGGTTATGCTAGTGCTGACATGACCAAAGGAGAATGATTCATTCACTTATGGGGCTCTTCTAGTAGTGAATGGGCCATAGCATCAGGAAGACATTATCCCATATTGGTCATGCACGGGCTATGCTAGTACTGATATTACTAAGGGTAAATGATTCATTCATCCATGGGTCCTTGATAGTGGTGAATGGTTGTTGGCCCTTGGTCATGTATTAAGGAATAAAAAGAATATTAAGGAAGAATAAATACAAAGTATGAAGTGCGCGGAAGGAACACAAACCGAGAAAGGGTCAAAGTGGTTAAAGAAGCATAAAAGAAGGAATGAAGTAATGGAAAGAAAGTCATTGAAAGAGAAGATCAAGGAATACAATGCATCAAAGAATACATATCATGGAAAAGTGAACAAGCAGAGGAAGACACTAATGGGTTCTTTGGAGCACCTCACAGAGAAGAAGGAAGAACATGTCATTGAAGTCCTCAAAATGAGGTTTATGTGGACCCACACATTTTGGCACCTAGGCTTTGGCCCATGGTTTTCTAAGAGTCATGGAATGTTAAATAGAGGTATAGAAGAGTTGAGAGGAAGGGGATAGTGGTGTTGATATGTAAAAGTGTTATGTATTTTGGGTCTTCAGCTGGGTGTGAAGATCGACTTTGTAGCTAGGTGCACAAGGATAGGAAATAAAGAGGAAGAGAGAGAAGGAACTGCAACTGAGTGCGCAGATAGAACTGTATATATTCATCTATTCTATCAATAAACACAGTTCTATGGACGTAGCCCTAAGGAGAGGGTGAACCTGTAAAATCTTGTTGTTCCATGTGGTTGATGCTTTGTTATTTGTTATGTTTTACATTATTATTGCATTGTTAGTTTTTCCTGTCGAAGATAAGAAGATATAACTTACTTCATGAAGTTAAGCATAATACTATTAAGAATATCTGGGTTATTTTGCATTGTTGTTTTGGAATCATATTGCATTTCCTTTGGTTGTAGACACCTATGTCCTGCAACCCTCCTATTGCTACTTCGGGTGAGACTACATCTACTTCGTAGGTGTTTCCATAAGGGCCAGTAGTTAGGGTTTGTTTGTGCGTTGTTAAAGTTGAACCCTGGGTATACCCCTTTTCCAACAAATGGTTTTGTTTCCAGGACTAGGATTGTGTTGAGGGAATGTCAAGGTGGTTTCCATCGAAGAAAAAAATTTAGAATTGGATAGAAGAACAAGAAAGGGACTTCACTGAAGCTCAAAACAAGAATCCTAGAATTAGTACAGAAGATTGGTTGGGAAGGTACATATTTACTAATGTGCACGAGATTTTCTTTGTAGGAGTTCATTAGGAGTTGTATGAGTGGTTATCTAGACTAGTAGACACTCAGTTTGAAATCACATCTAGACCACCTGTGGTTTGGACATCGACATTGATTAAGAAAGTCAAGAAAGTTGATAATCTTGTGTCAAGGGTAGTGGATCTCTGGTTTGAAAACACTATTGGAGGGTACATTACTGAATTTTATATTGATAGAGTGGAATCATATAGTCAATCAGAGAGGTATTTCTTCAAGGGACCTAGAGGAAAGTTTCTACACTTTTTGAAGTTGAAGATTAAGATGTTATTGCATGAGAAGAATATCTTGAAGATACAGTAATCAGTTGGATTTTAAATCTAATGTTCAAGAATTCAAACAACGATAGTGACACAGAGGCTGGACACATGCACAGTGGGAGATCATTCAGAAGGATTCCTCTTGCGAACCTATTTAAGCAGATTTATGGGCCATTATCACAAGACGAAGGATTCTACAGTGGAGAAGAAGCAAAGCAATCAAACAAAGAGTATTCATAGTTCGCAAGGGAAGAGGAAGTAGAGGTTGAAGAACCTCACCGAGAAGAACCAGGAACTTCAGGTATTGTACCTATTGTTGAAGTAAGTATTGCTACTCATCCTATTTTTTTAGTAGCACCAAGTAACCAGAGTAACCAGAGCACTCAAAGTATTGTTACAAGCAGTTTAGTACAAACTCAGTCGAGAAACCAAGGGAAATCAATGGAAGATGAAATGCGGTTACCTATTTTCAGAGGATATGGATTTGAGGATCCTGACCAACACTGGTTCTTATGCGAAGATGTATGGAGAATTAAGAAAGTCACTGACAAAGTTGTTAAGAGAGATTAGTTTAATACTACCTTGAGGGACCGTGCACTGAGTTGGTATATGAAGTTTGTTACATAATCTGTACATCCTAGAGCATTGAATGACATTAAGATTGTGTTGAGTCTAGATTTCAAGAAGTCTAAGTTGGCGTCGCAGTGCATTACAGAGTTGAAGTAAATCAAGAAGAAGGTGACTAAACATGTTAGGGAATTTGATCATAGGTTTAAGACCTTGGAAAGTCGTTTAAGTTTTCAAATTCCAGACAAACAACATAAGGAATGGTTCATCATTGCCCTCCTACCACACATTAGAGTTCCTCTAATGCAACATAAGGTCGCTTCCTAGGCTGAAGCATTAGATATTTCCATGAAACTAGAAGCAACCCCTATGGGAGAATCTAGTCCAGGTATGAATCATATTTTGAATCAATCAACTAGTTTATATTTATAGGTTGAAGACATGAATAAAGACAGAGGAAAAAAGAAAAGAGAATACATCTGGTGTATCATATGTAAATACGAGGGCCATGCAAAAGAGCATTGTCCTTTATTTAGTGAATAATTGGCCTCTGGAGCTCCTAACCCTTTGAAGTAGGCTACTTTACCATGGTGTGAGGTATGTAGAACTAGACATCGCCCTGGTGAATGTTATTATATGCAGAAATATGTTCATACACCCACCAATATTTATTGTACATTATGTAAATATGTGGGTCATGATGATAAGGAATGTAGGGCTTATGACCTCATGCATGAAAGGTCAAGGGATGCATATAGAATTCAAGGAGAATTATAGCTAGAAGGGAATGTTGTGCAGTTCAATTTCCTAGGAAGAGGAAGCTTCACCCCTCATGGTGGGTTCAGAGGAAGAGGACAAGGAGGAGGCATGGATCGAGGTCGAGGTCAGATTATTTTCTATAATTGTGCCCAACCAGGTCATTTGGCAAGGGATTTTCAGAACCCGTGTACTACTTGCAGCTACTGTAATTCATTTGACCATGTCACTGAAGACTTTCCAATATTGTTAGCTAAAGTTTAGGAAAGATTATATGGAAACCGGCAAGTCTAGAAAATATCAGTTGTACCTCAATATGAGGAGCCTAGAGTCGATGTTATTGCTAGAGGAGGCAATGTCACAGGAGAAGAGAATATAGGGTGACCCCAGGAAAGACTACATATGGATCATGGATCATAAAAGATTCAAAGAAGGCACCATTGTTTGATCTGAGGAACGAAAATCATACTTTTGAAGAAGCAAGAAGAGAATTTGTTGGTGAACAAGCTTCTTCATCTAGGGAACAATCAGAAGTAAGGGAATGTGAAATGCATCCAACATTTGATCATTTTTCCCCACCTAGACAAGGAAAAGAGGTAAGAAATCTTGTGGACTTCTTTTATATTTGTATTGAATTGATTAAAGATGAAATATTTGTGTAGGAAATACAACACTTGATAAGACAATATGAAATTGGAAGAGTGTATCCTATGCTGAGTAGAGTTGTGAATAAAGTATCTAGAAAAAGGAGGACAAGAAAGGAATTGCACCTTAGTGCTCAAATTAGAGACTACGACATGGACTATGTGGTCCTCGACCTGGGATCAGAAGTAAATGTTATGACAAAGAAGACTTAGGAATTGATGGGAAAACCTGAATTGATTTACTCTCCTATTAGGCTCAGGATGGCTAATCATCAGGTGGTGATCCCCTTTGGAAGAATAAAGCATGTCCATATGGAAATCGACAGAGTGAGGACATTTGCAAACTTTGAAGTGATTGATATTGTTGATGATAGTTGTCTCGATCATGCGTTGTTGGGTATTGATTGGGATTTTGACAATTTTACTGTTATTGACCTAAAGGTGATGACCTTAGGGTCATTTCACCTCTTGATCCTGATGAAGGTCGCATATACACAGAACCTACAAGAGAAGAATATTGCACCTATGAGCTAGGGAACATCTATAAACTGACAACAGGACAACAATATTATATTAATCCTATAGTATATGGAAATCTAAGTTAGCGAAGTGAAAGTGCATGCTCGTCAAATTCAGAAGAAGCACTGGAAAATTGGCAGAACAAAATGTATGAAGTCTCTATGCGGAGGTGTGCAAGATTGACTAAGGTAGTTCGTTGGATTGGCATAGAAGTAAGTAATATTCCTACATTTGATGGCTTGAATAATTTAGACACATTTCTATTTGAATTTGAAGGAAGTGAACCGGTACAATAGAGGTTGTTGGCACTAGATGAAGCCTTGAAAGAAACACCAGCTAGATGGTGGGGAACACACAAGAAGGACATTGCAGAGTGGGTAGAATGTCGCAAATTGTTGACAGTGTTCTTTTTATACCAAGTTGAAGGTTGTGAAGTTCAATACATAGGTCATAGTTTTCCTAAGGACCATGTGAGAAATTGTGAGGAAGCCCGGAGTAGCATTCCTAAAGAACAGTGGGTACATAAGTTCATTAACACCTTAGATACTACGCCTATCAACTGGTATCTTCAAGTAGAACTGCGCTTAGTCACTATAGATTGGTATGGTATGACCCATAACTTTATAGATACATTACTTTTTGAAAGTTAGTACCCCATAGTAGATCAGGCTTTACAAATTGTAAGACAAAAGGTCTTTGAGGAGGCACCTAACCTCCGTCTTGAACAAGAAGAAGATGAATGGACTGCGCCTCTTCAGCGGTTACAGGGTTGTTATAATATTAATGTTGATGAGAATGATGACCCTAGGAATGTGAACATTTCAGAAACTGAAGGACAAAGAGATATAGAAGGGCCAGGGATTGAATTACCTTTTGTTGGGCAACCTATTAAAATTAATAAGGTTAATATTGGAACAGAGAAAGCACCTAAGTTGGAAAATATTGGAGACTATTGGGATGATGCTACTATTAGTAAGATTACAGAACTATTGCATGAGTATCAAGACTTGTTTCCAACAAATTTCATAGACATGAAGGGCATTAAAGGGCCCATGGGAGAAATGAATATTCCTTTGAAAGAATATGCAAGGCCTGTGAAGCAGAGGCCTTACAGATTGAATCCCAAGTAAAGAAGAAATTTAAGATGGAATTAGATAGAATGTTGGAAGCAGGCATTATAGAACCAATCGAAGAATCTGAATGGATCAGCCTTATGGTGGTCCAAGATAAGAAGACAAGAGAAATCAGAATCTATGTAGATCTAAGGAAATTGAATGATAAATGTTTACATGATCCATTTCCTACACATTTTACTGATGAAGTTATAGATAATGTAGGAGGACAAGAAGTTTATTCATTCATAGATGTATTTCCAGGCTTTCACCAGATCAGAATTGCTAAGGAGGACATACATAAGACTACATTTGCAATAGAATGGGGTTCTTTTCAGTACACTGTGATGCCTTTTGGTTTGAAGAATGCACCAACCATATTTTTCGGGGTGGTGGTCGAAGCATTTAAGGAACTTTTACATGATGTTTTGGAGGCATACGTTGATGACTAGACCATTTTTAGTCTATTGAAAGATCATATTGAATGTTTGAGATTAATGTTGGATGAATGCAGGAAATTTCAGATTGCCCTGAACTTGAAGAAGTGTATTTTATTTTCACCTTTTGGAGTGTTGTTAGTGTTAGCACTAGGATTCACCCTCATATTGCAGAGAGGATAAGCTCAGTACCCATCAGATTATGTGTAGATGTAAATGAGTGTTTAGAAGGTCAAATGGACAAGACTCAGGATAATAATGTTTGAACTCATAAATATATGCTAGCATGCACAAGCAATTGAGGTCTTGATCAACTTCAGTCATTGAATGGGAGTAAAAGTGAATATAAGGAAGAATTTGGTGATGGAAGTGTAGAGGTCTTCTATTGACATCAGGTCTTCAAGAAGCCTAAGGAGGAAAAACTCAAACACAAGAACTTCTTGAATTCAAAGTTTAAAGAACAATGAAGAACATCATAGCAGTACTATAATCAAATATTCATCATAATACAACTATAAAAATCTCATGTGAATCATTCAATCATGATAACTTCAGTATCAGAGGAAACAATGTGGAATAAGAGATATTGACTTATATTAATAAAAAATTCTCAAGTCCACTACATAACCAGAGAACCAATATGCTTAATACAAATATTACAATAAGGGAGCCCAGCTCAACCATTTGAACCCTCTAAATCATTTGGAATATCTATTTATAACAAAAACGGAAGGCAAATGCTAGAGGTACGAGTTGGCCTTCCTCCCATAGGATTCTCCAAATTAGTTATTCAATCTAACATCTGTACTAACAGTTATTTAACAAATTGTTATTGAAAAGGAAACATGTTGGCAACCAATCCAACAAAATTTAACTGACACTGTCTTCCTTGATGTGCATCAATTTCCATGCCAAGTGTCCTACAGGGGTTGTATGTTGTCATCATGTTGCCACCTATGATATTATCTATTATCCACATCATCAGCCACCCAAAATAGTGATAAACTAGAACCCTTTGATTCCAGGTGCTAGGTTGTAGCACCATTCATTAGCGCACTGGGTAGCGAGTTTATGTAGTGCCCTTGTGTTAGCACTCTGTAATTCCCAGAAGTTGTTAAGGGAAGAAGAAATTAACAAAGGTAACTTACCAAAACCACTTTGAAATTGGGATCTAGCCTTGCCAGTTTTAGAGAGGGATCTCTCTGTAGGATTTAGATCTGTTTGAGTTTTAGATATTAGGCTAGTTAAAATAATCTAAGTTTGTTGTTTTGTTTATAAAGATTGGCTGAAGTATTTGCATTAAACATCCATTGGGCTATGGGGTCTGTGTTAAATATTAAGATCATATACAATTTTTATATATTTATTCACAAGGAGAGATAGTGAGAATGTTGGATCTATTAAATTTAAGTGTGGTGGAAAGATAGAATAGGTTAGATAGTCAATCAAGCAAAGAAGCAGTTAAGAATTTATTTTATTAATATGAGATGAATAACATGCAGATTGCTAAAGACTAGAAACAAAGTGCACGAGACAAATAATGTTCACTAACTTCCTTTAGATGATTAGAAATAGAAAAAAAAATGATTACAAAGTAATATAAACATTAACAGAGCAAGATGAACATCACCAACATCCAAACCCAATAATCTTGTGAATCGGTCTTTTTATTACTAGTCGATTTTCTCAAAAAGATTACAAAGATAGCTTCCTAGGGACAAAAATAAACCTTAAATACTTCAAAGTGAGAAGTATTTATACAACAATTACATCTGATCCTATCATTAATGACTAGGATATGGTGGAATAAAAATCTAACTAACTAGATTACAAATTACAAAATAATAGGATTGTTGATGATGTATCTGAACCCTTGGTGTTGATTATGGGGGAAAGTAGTTGGTGATTCATCAACTTAACTTTGATTGTATTCATGCTGACTCATATGTCCACATCACCTCTACTAGAGTAAGGAACATAGGTCTTCCCATCTCTTTTGACTAGGGATGTAAACCTTGAGTAACCTTCTGTAAGTTTCATCCATCTCTATGTACTTGGAAAAGGTAGGCTTTGTAATGAAGATGTATTTTATCTCATGTTGGATGATCAGGTCTAACTATAAGGTATCTAAGAATGCCTTTCCATTAATGCTCCCTTATATCCCTACAAATTTAGAACCGTCTTTCGCTACTGCTAGTATCTTCTGCTTGTAGTCAGACAGAGTAACCATCTTGTCATTGATTACTAGTAAACCTGGAAGTTCATTCTTGTGTAGTGGGTCAACCCTTCTGAAAAAACTATGCACTCCAACATCCATTGTTTGGGATTTCTCCTCAAGTTGTAACATCAATCCCTTCTTGTTCAAAACCTTCTTGACCTCAAGGATTGTTTCTGTCCTAACCTCAACTTCCAAAGCCTCAAACTTCTCTTTGGTTTTGGAGTTTAAAAACCTGATGATTTAAGTGGCCTCTATAGGATTTTCTCCCAATTCTGCCCTTATCTTGTCAATGCCTTGTTTGTCTCTCTGCACCAGTTCATGTTGTTCAAACACAATTTGTATAAGGGGACATATCTCTGTTATGGACTTGTTGATTTCCATCCATATGTTTTCCTTGGCTTCTGACAGTGTCTTGGCCATGACTGTCTACTTCTGCAACTTTGGTATCTCCTGAGTGAGTCTATGTGACTTGTGCATCTCTGTGTTGTAGCTGGACTAAAACATAGATTTCATTTTATGGAGGTTATTTATTTCTTCTTACAATCTTCTAATCTCTCCTTGCAGGGTCATGTCCTCCATTGATTTCACTAATTTCTCAGAAGCATCTGAAACAATTACTAGAACGGCTAAAGGGACCTATGTTGTAGTTGTTGTTGTACTTACTCCTATGATGGGAACTGCTTCTAGTGGGATGACAATCATTGGTACACGTTGTTCCTTTTCTTTGACCAACTTGTCTAGTTTGACCTCCATCTCTTTAATCTGTGCATTCTGCTCCATGATTAATTTCATCATTTCCTCCTTGTGGCCTTCAGTCTCAACCATTTCCTTTTCCTGCGAGTCTTCAATGATTGGGGGTTTCAGTTGTTTCTTAAAAGATGCTATGTCATCATTTTTCTTTTTTAGTAACTCCTTAGTTTCTTTAACATTTGATGGATCATATCCAATTTTCAATACCAGCTCCTCCATAGATTTTATCTTATTGTCCTTGGCTAGAGAAGATACATTTTCTAGCTTCAACTGAGACTGGACATTATTCAAGGAGACCTGCAACTTTGAAGCATTCATGGAGGTATTGGCCAGGGTGAAGAAAATCATCTCCCCAGTTTGTTTTTTCATATCCATTTGATCAGCTGGATGCACCTCTTTGACATTAAATTCAAATGTTTCCCTCTTGTAATCAGAAACAACCTTGGGATGGGGAACCTGTGCTTCCAAGAATTCCATCTGCATCCCTCCTTTCTCTATGTCGAAGGAAGATAATAACCTGTGTTGTGTTGTTGATGTTTTCTTCCAAAACTGTGCATAGGTGTTGTTAGTGAGCAACTCATTCTTCTTTTTGATCAAGTTATATTTATCAAAGATGTTAAGTCCTACAGGATGCTAGGAGGACTTAGTTGAAAATGTGGTATCTATTTGTTTCTTAGATGAGGAAGTAGATACTAGGTTTTGACTGCCTGAGAATACTAATGAGTGTGGTCCCTCCATAACTATGGTGGACTGAGTTTCTTCTTCTCTAGACCTGTCAGGTGTATGGTTGGTCTTGGTCCTCTTCCTGTAGACTTGGAAGTCTTCTACTGAGACTTCTATGACTAAAGGAGAGACTTACTTTCTAGCCATATTCTCTACTTGTACCTGTGGAGTACTGGTATGTGAAATGTTGCCTGGTGAAGGATGTTGTTCTGTGTCTAGAAGAGTGTTTTCCTCCCACTCTGTCTGGTTCATGAATTTTTCAATTTCAAGTTTGGGCACATGAGCATAGGGAGAAATCTTGTTTTCAAGCCTAGTTTCTGAAATAATTCCATAGGGGTCATATTGCCATGGGAAACTTAGGCTGAACTTCATTTCTTTTAATAGTTTATTGGCTTCTTCCCCTGTATCTCTGATGTTGCAAATAAAAGGACCTATCTAACCTTTGATCATGAGTTGTTGCTTCTTCTTGAATGCCACAAAGTGAATATCATCTAAATATATCATCTATCTAATATATTCCAAAGTGAGTATCCCAACAGGCAAGTAATTTGGCAGCTTGTAACGAGGTAATTCACACTCGTAGACCCTGATTTTTGTATGATCCTGGTAAAGGTACCAGTCTCCTGTTTTGGCTAGGTATGACAAGTGCAGAACTCTTTGAACTTCCTCGTTTATCCTTGGCTCTATTCTTCCACTGAGCATGCATGCCACTGGATGGTAGAATTGGTCAATGAACTATTTGAAGTTGAACTCATATGAGTTCTTTCTCACTATTGATGTCCAGGAGGTCATAGGTTGAGGATTACCATTTTGATCCAACTTCTGGAGGGAGAAGGAGAATTTATATTATTGGAAGAAGATGTACAAGTACACCAATATTGAAGAATACCTTAACATACCCTCTGTGGAAAAATTGAAGAGTTGTGCATGGATGTTGTCAGCTAGAAACGAGTAGTAGTCAAATTCGATTGTTGCCTTTTCTTTTGTGGAGAAAATGGATAGGAAACCCATAATGGGTTTGTCTACCCATTCATCATAACAGTATCCTAGCAAGCTACATAAATAAGAAATGATCTGGTTTACTTTGACTGGGAAAATGGAAGAATGGTATGGGGGTTCTTTTTGGGAAACTGTGTGTTTTCAGGTAGGAAGAGTTCAAATATTTGAGCTCTCTGCGGGAAAGATAGTTTCTGGTAGATCTCGATCAAGATTTCAATGGAGAAGGGAGAGGCAGGATCATTTATGGTTATCTATAGTATTTGATTTATCGCTTCAGGGGTGATGGTGAAAAGCATTTCTCCATATGAAGAGACAATGGCCCTTTGGTCGGGAAGGTGGTGATCCTGGCATTTCAGGGCATTTTCGGGGAAATAGTATGTCTAGGGAAAAAGGTAGAGTGGGATATTGGACTCCCAGAGTCCAATCTCATCGCTCTGATTCATAAAAACGTCTTTGAGCCAAAAGTGTAATTTGAAGAAGTCGAATTCATGATTTGGCTCTGTGATTAGATAGTCTTTATCGGCCAAAGGTATGCGATCCAGGTCGACGGGAGGGGGAAGAAAAGGATTTTCCTCTGTCCCTGCAAATTTAGATTTGGGCACCATGACCAAATGGAGATATGCAAACATAAAGTGATGTTGACTGTGAGCTTTGATGGTGGTTATCCTGAGAATGGGAAATGGTGGCATCGACTGTGTCTGGATCGATGAACAGTGCGGGAATGGCAGAAAAATGGAGTTAAATGGTTGAACGGGGTGTCTGTTATGGAGCGGATAGTGATTTGGATGGGTAACGATCATGGCCGATGGAATTTATTTCCCAATGGGTGGATGGAGGTGATGTGGAGGGTAATGAAATGCCAACGGGTGGATGGGATGTGACGGGAGACAAGTTACTAGAGTGTGATGTGTAGGCAGGGTAGTGGAGTGTGGCGATGGAGTGTGGAGGTGGTATGGATGAGTGGTTTTGCGGTTTACTCAGAGGGGGGGTAGGTGATAAGTGAGAATGAGTGAGGGGGGTTCGATTCAATGTGAGTTTGACACATTATGAGGGGCCCACACCTGGAAAACAACCAACTCGGACCCCTCCCCCCCCACCGTTAAAGGAAGAAAGGTCCGGGGGTCCGATATTCATTGTTGACCATAGATCTGAGCACGCTTTAATTGATCGCTGAGATTAGTGTGTCTTTTAACACAAAGCGCCAAAGCTATCATATCACTTCTAAACTTAGGATAAAAACATTTTATGGGTTTTTGTTGCTCCCCTACCTTTGTTTTGTCACCAAGGGGACAAAAATACATCATTTTAACTCAAATCAAAGGCATTTAATCAACCTTCCATCAATTTTATTGAAATAAAACATGCTAATCCTATATCCTAATCTAGCTACCTAGAAAATTGACCTAGTTTAAACTGCTGGATCAATAATTACTCTACCCTAAGACATTTGACCAAGCTTAGATTGTTTGATAAAACTTATTCACTAACCTATCTAATTTGGCTAAGATTAGACTATTTAGCCAAATTTATTCACTATCCTATATGCATAAATTGAAAGAACTTGATCATGGTTAGACAATATGAATCAAGCCAAATTTATTCTGTGGGGTTTTATCATTTTTTCTTTTCTATTTTTATACCCTCTTTTGATTTTTTGTATTTTTTATTCTTTTCTATTGCTTTTCTTTTTCTTTTCTTTTCTTTTTTTAAATCATTTGCAGAATAAAATACTATTTACAACAAAAATACAACCAGAGGAAGAGATTCTAATCACCAGGTGATTCCTATGAAACATAGGGTTACAATAGTGGCTCCACTTGGGGATGGTGCTCTCCTTGTGAGGTGCCAAGAACCCGCTACCTAATGCCTTGAAACTTCTTCTCTAGTGCTTCTTCTACAATCTGATTTTCTTTATTTTGATTGTAAATTTGGTGATCCATATCAATGTCTTAGGGCCTTCTCTTTGGGCTTCAACCATCTGATAAAAATCACCTCACACATGACATAAAAGTAAAAGTAAAAGTTTTTTGTACAATGAGATGAGTGACTAAGATATTCATTCTTCTGGAACATAATGTTTGATCATCCTACCATCTATGGGTCCTCGTGACAGATCTGCTCCATCACTATCCTTGAGTAAGAATGCATTGTTTCCTCTATATGCCTGTTGACGGGCGAAAATGACCGCTCGTCAACTAGAAGAGTGAGTCCGGTCTGGGGTTGTCTAATTAACCCAAGCCGTTTGGATTGACTTACTCTGACGGGTTTAATGGCTCTGTTGGACAATCTAAAGTCCTAAAAGACATAAATAAATAAATAAAAGAAACAAAATAACTCACTAATTACTAATCATTGTTATATATATGCACATATAAATATACAACTTATTTTAAATAATATTTACACACAGAACTGTTTGTCTAATTTATATGCATTTTATACAATTCATGAGTTTTAATCTAAACTCACAAAAATCAATGTAAACATGGCTCTTTTGACGAAAGCAGATGAAGAAAGAAAAATGAACTATTTATTTTTAGTTTGCTTTTTATCTCTATGAATCTATAAGATTAAATATGAAAAATACCATGGAAACAGAATATGTAGACAACGAAAACCAGACTACATATAAGAGTTTCTAAAATGAACAAGCAAATAAAAGGAACAAACTAACCTATTAATGAATTGAAGAGAATGCACCTGACGTCTGTATGATCATGAATCATCCATTCAGTCTATCCACGAGAGAAGTCTGTAGTGTACTTTCACATTGTTTGGAATAAATGCCAAATAGTATATCGACTGCTGGATTTTAATAATAGAACGACGGGATGCAAATAATAACTACAATATTTGTGACTGCAAGCAATTATACATAAGATAAATCTGATAGTAACAATCTTCTTTAAATCATTCAGCAAGATTAAGATAAACCTTAATATTTAAATTGAACAATCAATCACTATTTTCATATAACTAAAGCATAAAATTGTGGATTGTATGAAAGAAATTATCTTGATGACATAATAATCTGTGAAGATGAAAGCTATCAATAATTATCGAATTATCAAGATAACAAACAATAGACAACAACAATATTTACAGATAGCTAAAGCAGAAATGTAAACATGTGTTCTGTCCAAATTCATGTATAAGCTGTCCACAATTCACCCCAGGCCCTGATGTCTTTGTTTACAAAATACGGGGTATTTAAAGAGTTTATGAAATCTGATCTTCCTATTAGTTAGGATAGAATTAGATCCCATGAGATCAGAATATTACAAACATAGAGGGCCTACAACCACTCATAACTAACTTGTTTGCTATTTCAAAAATTAATAAAAGTTTTTTAACAAAATAAACATAAAATAAATACTAATCATTTAAATGAAAAGTTGGACATGTTTCTCCTTAGATGATCAGCATGTAGATCAACCATATCTTGAAAACACCAAACAAGAATAAGTTAGAAGATTTCTCATAACTAAATTATGATTGTTTATTTAAAAGAGACCTTATTTTCAGAAAAAGATAAGCTACAGGTTTCTGTAGCTAGTTAAAATAGTAAAACAAAAATAAAAAATGAAAATGAAATCCTTTATTTTTAATAACATAATCAAAATAAAAAGTCTAATTACTATTCCAGTAATTTTCCAAAAAAAACATCTAATGAATCCGAATTTATAATGGAAATTGGTTGAGTTTTTTAATGATCGTGTTATCCAGCCTGCTTAATCCTCTACTTTGATAGTGTTCATGGTCTTTGACAGCTGCAGGAATTCTTCAAAGGCTAATGGATAAGATCTAAAATTCCACCTTGGCAGACAGGTCATCTTTTGCCAAAAATAGACAAGAAGCTTTATGATTTCTACCTTGCTGGCACCTTGAAAACTGGAACAAAGCACTAAATATGATGCTCTTAATTATAACTTTCATTCAAAAACCATCCTCGTGCAATTTAGAATGATAAAACTTGGATCTGTGCAAAAATAATGCCTTCGTTCCCTTCTCTACATTTTCGGTGGCTAAAGAGTCAAATTTCTAATCTGTAAACCACGGAAAACTCTGCTTTCGGTGGCTAAGAGTCGTTGTGAAAACTCGCCTAAGCCACCGAAAGTTTTGTTTTAAAACTGGCTTTCAGAATTGCAAAATGCATTTTCTCTCATCTTGCTGATCTTCAATGTTGTTCCTTCAGGCCTTCTGCTATATCCTCCTCTGCAATATTTTGAAAATATCTGTAGCAAAATAAAAAAACACTTACCTCAACCGAAACAGAAATTCTGAGATTTTGACCTCTAAAGGACGAGATGTATCTCTGGAACGCTCCAATTTTTGGGGAAACTGTCCATGATGAAGATAAAAGGGCTCATTTTAGTTCTGGGTTTTAAAGGGTTTTGTCTAATTCATAGCGGTTTGCTCATAATCTCTCCTACAAAATCGTGTCTCTGGAATGCAATTACGGGATTGAACAGACTGCAACAAGAAGGATTCAAGACAACTGTGGATTTAGATGGTAGAGTTAAGAATAGACAACAGGATTTTCAGATCTGATTGCTTAGGGTTAATGAAAAGAAAATTCATTCAATAATAAATGAAAACCCAAATGGATTGCCCGGATCATGGCATGATATCCTCATAATCATTTTTGGCAGTATTAGAAGACATCATGACGTGTGTACTTCGGCGGTTGAGAGATTAACAGGATCGGCTAGCCATTTGAAAAAATTCTACCTTTTCAGTGACTAACAGCACCTTGTGCCTGCCTTTTTAGCTGCTGAAACTGGAAACTTTCTTTGAAATTTTATATTCATGAGCTCAAATCATTACTTGCCACCACTGGACCATTACTCCTGGGCTTCTTATTTAATAATTAACCAAAGTTTATAATGTGCCCAAGCAATTCTAAACTGAACCATCAAGCCATTAGAACAATAATAATTGTATTAACACAAATAAATTTGCCCAACGACCATTTAAAAGGATTTACATTTTAATTACATATGAATGATTTGTAGAAAGATGTTTCTAAGGAAAAGATCATGAAAATGACAATCCAAATTCTAAGTTTAATTCATGCTTGCAGTCATGAATTAAATATAGAAGAATCAAAAATCAAAAGTAGAAAATAATGAGTAAGGCTTTAGCCCAAATAGTCATAATAAACTTGTAAAAGTGTTTATAGACAAGGTGATGGCAACCACTCATTAATGAAATGCCTTTCGAACAGTTTATAAAAATCAAAATAAGTGTGGCTGCCAACAATGGCGACATACTGGGCAAAGCAGTTATCTCTTCATCACTGACGAGTTCAGGTTAGGAATGTTTGAATGATTTCAAATCAAAGAACAACTGAAAAGACATTTGAGCATATTTGATAATCATGACGTGGTCCAGCTTAAGATATCTTTCGTTAAAAAGAATGAAATCTGGTGACAAACTTCACAAAAGAAAGCCAGGACGTTTAAGTTCATGTCTCCAATATTGTTGACAGGGCCATTGCTACCAACAGACGTCCATAACCTCAGCAGGGATTTCAATTAACCCACACTGATGTCTGTGTCCTATCCAAGAAATTTCAAATCAGAATAAAGGATGCTTATGGCCAAAAACAAGATTTATACCTGAGAAATTTCTTCTACCTAACATTACTTTGCTACAAGTGGGCCTGTTCAGTGCCCCGACGATGTTATCTTGGCATCATGCATGCATTTACCCACTGCCAGCAGACCTATTTAGCGCCCTAATGAGTTTATAAATAGTTCCCATAGCTCTCTAAGAAATTATTCACATTCTAATATAGTTTTAAAGTCATTCAACAGAGTGGGGTGACGTTGAAAATTCCAATTTTGACACTAAATATTTTCCAGTCCTCAAATTTTTCTAGCTAACCTTCATCAAGATCTGAAAATAGTTTATTAACAAAAATAATTTTCGAGGATAGGGAGTCATCGTTGAGTTTCTTTTCTTAAGAGCAGGGACAGCGTAAAGAGATTTTTAAAGATAGTCGTGATTACTTTCAAGTGCAAATTGAAACCAAGAAATCAACTCTCAAACAAAATATCATCTTTAACTAGCCTACATTTTCAGAGAAAGACAACAATTGATACTCTGACAGCCTTTGACAGTTATTTCGAGATGAAGCATTATGTTCTCTTCTTTTGAGCTAGACTGTAATACAGGCATGTTTGACTAAAAAAGGCCACTAAACAAAAATGAAAATAAAAACAAACTAGAAAAGAAAAATGGAAAGTAAAGAAATCAAAACAGAAAAATACATACAAAACGTGTATCTGAAAACATCATTCGAAAAATCTCTTGGGAGACTGAAAGAAAATAGAAAAATCATGTTTGATGTGAAAGCAGTCCTACTCGTGGTACCTTGGGTTAGGGTTGAATTTACGATTCAGATTTAATTATCTCTTTACTTTTCATTTAAAAATTTCATAATAATACTGTAGCTTTGAAAATAAATATTCAATGGAAAGTAGAGAGAAAAGGATCATGCAGACTTCCCTGACAATAATCATGTTATGGTTCTCTTGGTGCACCCACTTGCGTTCATGACTGCATTATTACAAATATAAATAGTGAGGAATAAAACTAAACAAAAACCTACCCTAACTACTAAACAAATCAGAATACTACGTGAATTCATGCTTCCAATGTAGCCATCGGAGTAACTCCAATCCTGCAATGGAAACAAAATCAAACATTACTAAGAAGAATGGTAATATATCAAAAAATGACAGAACTATATCACACTTGCCTTCATAATCATCATTTAAAAGAAAAGTAAGCATGATCTTACCATTCCCTTGAATATTCTTGTTGTATGAATCCTCCAGCCATTCGGAAATCTTGTCATAATATGGGTCATAATGGCATGGGCGAGTGTAAGTAAGTTTGAAAAACTTGTCAAGATTATGGGGAAATGAAAAAACCATCAGCCAAGGTTGAAGTGCCCCATCCTCCTGACAATTCTCTAAGTGTTTATTAATTTCTTCACATGGAGGATCTAAAAGGAATATGTCACACCTACTTCCAAGATACTTAGGTAAAAACAAAGCAAGCACAACTTTATCTTTATTATGAAGATTTTTTTTATACAAATAATCAAGCCATCCTAAGATCCTGTCACAAAAATGAGGATGCAAACCATGACTTTGATGAAACGAATATGTCAATGGGGAAATCATGATAAGAGGATTTGTGATGTCATTTATATCATTGGTTTGAATGCTTCGTTTGATGAGATTGATCATTTCAAAATGTGAAGCAAAAACATTAAAATTTGAACTAATCAAAGAACGAATATGTAATGTAGAATATTTGATCTCCATAAGGATGAGTGCATTGTCTTTTTCAAAACTAAATCGTGTAAAATCATCTTGCAACATGTCCTTTTTCCATTCGAGTGATGAAAGTGAAAGAGCATCAAATCCGACTTGATAAGTGTTATGTTTGGAATTAACTTCATCAAATCTTGGCATATCGAAAGGATATGATTGTGGTGGAAAAGAGTAGGATGTTGTAGGTAAGGTATCAAGTCCACCAAAATCTAAGAAGATATCATGATATAAAGAATAAAAGGAATAAGACATAAGCATATGAAAAGAATCTCTTGAGCTATGATATTTAACAGTGGTATTTTGAAGACATTTCTCTTCACTTTCTTTAAAACTCTCACTCTGTTTTAGTGACAAATTCCTCAACGTAATATGATCATCTAGATTTGCCTTATGTACAATAGATAATTCAAAACTTATGTGACAAACGTCTATTCTTTCCTGTGGATAAAGTACATTTTGAGGATGAAGGTTTAAAGTTTCTCCTTCCAATTGCATATCTTCTTCTCTAATCAGTTTCAATGGAATGTTAGAATGCTAAGATCATTTTCATCACCTAAGTGTTCTTCAATGACTGAGTTTAAATATTGATTAGAGCATGAGTTACAATAATGATGATATTCACCTCGACCAAGAATCGAATCTTCTTCTGTGATGGTCGAAGACTGAAAATATAATGATTCAGAGGAAAAACTAGTTTGCTTGTCGATAAGAACCTGGTCAATAGATTCTACCTCCCTTTCTTGTTCAAAATTTTCAGATGGATTCCTCTCATCCTACGACCTAAATTCTTCTCGCAATTGAGTGATAGTATTTGCAATTGGTTCTTCATTCACAATTGAACATGACTGGATGGAAGGGACACAAGCATCATAGAGGAGATTTAATACAAATGACATGTCATCGAGATTAAATTTACAGAGGATATGATATATTATTGTCAAAAAGTCTTCCGATGATGAATCGCCATTGATTAGCGAAGTCTGAAATTCTTCACATAATTGATTGTAATCATAAATTTCAAAATCATCTAGAAATTCATCTACAAATTGAAACCAATCAAAAATGTGATATGCTGGAAAAGACTCAAACCAATGTTTAATCCGACCTCTAAAAGTAAAAGCGAACAATCTGCATAAAACTCTTAAATCAAAAATGTCATGTTTGATGCATTTGCACAAAAACTTGTTAAGGTGGTCTTTAGCAGATACATTGCCTCCATCATCAAAGGTGAGTTTGGACAAGTGAGAGACTGTCTTGTTGGGAACATCGGGTACTGAGAAGTGGAAAGCATGTTCCAACACAATGATTTGGGGAGCCATGGGGAAATTGAATACATTTAAAATAAAGGCTCCTACAAGGCCATCTTGTCAGTCAGACCTCCTTCTAGCGCCATTTGTTGATGAGCGAAAATGACCGTCCATCAATCGGAAGAATGAGTCTGGTCCGATGTTGTCTGATTAACCCAAGCCGTTTCGATTGACTTACTCTGACGAGTTTAATGGCTCCGTTGGCCAATCTAAAGTCCTAAAAGAAATAAATAATTAAATAAAAGAAACAAAATAACTCACTAATTACTAATCATTGTTATATATGCACATATAAATATACAACTTATTTTAAATAATATTTACACATAGAATTGTTTGTCTAATTTATATGCATTTTATACAATTCATGAGTTTTAATCTGAACTCACAAAAATCAATGTAAACATGGCTCTTTTGACAAAAGAAGATGAAGAAAGCAAAATGAACTATTTCTTTTTGGTTTTCATTTCATCTCTATGCATCTATAAGATTAAATATGAAAAATACCATGGAAACATAATATGTAGACAGCGAAAACCAGACTACATATAAGAGTTTCCAAAACGAACAAGCAAATAAAAGGAACAAACTAACCTATTAATGACTTGAAGAGCATGCACCTGATGTCTGTATGATCATGAATCATCCATTTAGTCTCTCCACGAGAGAAGTCTGCAGTGTACTTTCACGTTGTTTGGAATAAATGCCAAATACTATATCGACTGCTGGATTTTAATAATAGAACGACATGATGCAAATAATAACTATGATATTTGTGACTGCAAGAAATTATACATAAGATAAATATGACAATAACAAGCTGCTTTAAATCATTCAACAAGATTAAGATAAACCTTAATATTTAAATTGAACAATCAATCACTATTTTCATATAACTGAAGCATAAAATTGTGGACTGTATGAAAGAAATTATCTTGACAACATAATAATATGTGAAGACGAAAGCTATCAATAATTATCAAATTATCAAGATAACAAATCATAGACAACAACAATATTTACAGATAGCTAAAGCAGAAATGTAAACATGTGTTCTGTCCAAATTTGTGTCTAAGTTGTCCACAATTCGACCCAGGCCTTGATGTCTTTGTTTACAAAATACAGGGTATTTAAAGAGTTTATGAAATCTGATCTTCCTATTAGTTAGGATAGAATCAGATCCCATGAGATCAAAATATTACAAAAATAGAGGGCCAACATCCACTCATAAATGACTGGTTTGCTATTTCAAAAATTAATAAAAGTTTTTTTACAAAATAAACATAAAAGAAATACTAATCATCTAAATGAAAAGTCGGACATGTTTCTCCTTAGATGATCAACATGTAGATCAACCATATCCTGAAAAAACCAAACATGAATAAGTTAGAAGATTTCTCATAACTAAATTATGATTGTTTATTTAAAAGAGACCTTATGTTTAGAAAAAGATAAGCTACAGGTTTCTGTAGCTAGTTAAAATAGTAAAACAAATATAAAAATTGAAATTGAAATCCTTTATTTTTAATAACATAATCAAAACAAAAAGTCTAATTACTATTCCAGCAATTTGCCAAAAAAAACATCTAATGAATCCGAATTTATAATGGAAATTGGTTGAGTTTTTTAATGATCGTGTTATCCAGCCTTCTTAATCCTCTACTTTGATAATGTCCATGGTCTTTGACAGCTGCAACAAGTCTTCAGAGGCTGATGGATAAGATCAAAAATTCCACCTTGGCAGATAGGTCATCTTTCACCAAAAATAGACAAGAAGCTTTATCATTTCTACCTTGCTGGCACCTTCAAAACTGGAACAAAGCACTAAATCTGATGCTCTTAATTATAACTTTCATTCAGAAACCATCCTCGTGCAATTTAGAATGATAAAACTTGGATCTGTGCAAAAATAATGCCTTTGTTCCCTTCTCTACGTTTTCGTTGGCTAAAGAGTCAAATTTCTAATCTGTAAACCACGGAAAACTCTGCTTTCGGTGGCTAAGAGTCGTTGTGAAAACTCACCTAAGACACTGAAAGTTATGTTTTAAAACTAGCTTTCAGAATTGCAAAATGCATTTTCTCTCATCTTGTTGATCTTCAATGCTGCTCCTTTAGGCCTTCTACTATATCCTCCTCTGCAATTTTTTGAAAATATCTGTAGGAAAATAAAAAAATGCTTACCTCAACCGAAACGGAAATTATGAGATTTTGACCTCTAAAGGATGATTTGTATCTCTGGAACGATCCAATTTCTGGGGAAACTATCCGCGATGAAGGTAAAAGGGCTCATTTCGGTTATGGGTTTTAAAGGGTTTTGTCTAATTCATAGCGGTTTTCTCAGAATATCTCCTGCAAAATCATGTCTCTGGAATGCAATTACGGGATTGAACAGAATGTAACAAGAAGGATTCAAGACAACTGTGGGTTTAGATGGTAGAGTTAAGAATAGACAGTAGGATTTTCAGATCTGATAGCTTAGGGTTATTGAAAAGAAAATTCATTCAATAATAAATGCAAACCCAAATGGATTGCCCAGATCATGGCATGATATCCTCATAATCGTTTTTGGCAGTATTAGAAGACATCATGATGTGTGTACTTTGATGGTTGAGAGCCTAATGGAATCAGCTAGCCATTTGAAAAAATAATGCATTTTCGGTGACTAACAACACCTTGCGCTTGCCTTTTTAGCTGCCGAAACTGGAAACTTTCTTTGACCTTTTATATTCATGAGCTCAAATCATTACTTGCCACCACTGGACCATTACTCCTGGGCTTCTTATTTAATAATTAACCAAAGTTTATAATGTGCCCAAGCAATTCGAAACTGAACCATCAAGCCATTAGAACAATAATGATTGTATTAACACAAATAAATTTGCCCAATGACCATTTAAAAGGATTTACATTTTAATTACATATGAATGATTTGTAGAAAGATGTTTCTAAAGAAAAGATAATGAAAATGACAATCCAAATTCTAAGTTTAATTCATGTTTGCAGTCATGAATTAAACATAGAAGAATCGAAAATCAAAAGTAGAAAATAATGAATAAGGGTTTAGCCCAAATAGTCATAATAAACTTGTAAAAGTGTTTATAGACAGGGTGATGGCAACCACTCATTAATGAAATGCCTTTCGAACAGTTGATAAAAATCAAAATAAGTGTGGCTACCAATAATGCCTGAATGATGAAAGGGCCTTTCCACAAATTGTCGAACTTTCCATGCTTTCCCTTGTCCTCATTTCTTGAATCCCATTTTAGTACCATATCACCCAATTTGAAATCATCCTCCTTGGTTCTTTTTTCATAAATTTTCTTCATGCTCTCTTGAATTACCTGGGTCTAGTTATACACCTCCTCTTTGGATTGTTGAAGTTGGATCATCTGATTGATCATCCTTTGAATGTCATTAGGCTCTACCTATACTTCTTGAAACAACTTCATAATAGGAACACCCAAAGAGGTGTGGAAAATAGCATCAGTTCCATATACCAACTGATATGGAGACATGCCAATTGATCTTTTTGTGGTCAGCCTGTCAGCCCAAAGTGCATGAACCAACTTGTTGTGCCAAGATTTCTTATTTTCCTGCAACATCTTCTTGATGGTATTTACAAAACTTTTATTGGAGGACTCAACTAACCCATTTCCCTCAGGTTAATAGGTTATGGAGTGCCCCAAATTAATCTGGTACTTTCTGCAAAATTCTATTAGTTGTTTTGATCTGAAAGTTGCTACATTATCAGTTATAATCTTCCTAGGGAATCCAAAACGAGAGAGAATGTTATTTTCCAAGAATTTTATAATCACAACATCTGTGTATTTCCTGGAGGATACAACTTCAATCCACTTTGTGAAGTAGTATGTAGCTGTGAGGATCCACCTATGTTGTCCTGAGGAGGGTGGGTGAATCTTGCCAATAAAATCTAATCCCCATTGTTGAAATGGAGCTTCAACTGAAATTGGTTTCAATGTTAAAGGAAAAAGTTTCCTTTTTCCTTCAAAGACCTGGCACTTGTGATAAGAGGTTACCTTTTTATGAACATCTACAAACAAGGTGGGCTAGTAAAAACCAGATCTAAGGATCTTGTTAGCAGTAGCCTTCCAACTTAAATTCCCTCCACAATCAACTTCATGGAACTCCTGCAATGCTTTGTCAGCGTCATCTTTCAATAAAAAATTAATTAAAATGCCTCCAGCATCTTTCCAGTAAATATCTCCATTCAGAAGGAAATATTTCAAAGCTTTAAGTTTTAGGAATATATATTTAGTATTAGTTAGACCAGGAGGAGCTTGTAAGTTATTGATCTGAAATTTAACTTGATCTAAAATTCAAGATTGTTTAACCATTGTTTGCATGTGAATTTTTAACTATTAACCACCTTTATAATGCAAAATTAAAGAACATTCATCAAGCACATGAGCACATCAACATGTAAGAAAACCATCCATGAACAAGAATTGGTAACGGATTTCACCAGACCCCCTGGCTACGTCTCTGGGCCATTTTCCAAATGGGAAGGACGATAGATTAAGTATTCAAATGCTTACAAAGTGACTTCTGAATTTTGTCTGTCATATACAGTAACAGACTTCAACAACAACTGCAAGATGAAATTCTGAGACTTTTAAGTATGAACATGAATACCTTTTTATGTATCTGAAAGATTCTATGAGCACTTTTATTTCTGGATGCCTAAATGCAAAAACTGAAGCTGGATCTGGAATCCTTGTGAAAAACTGAGACTTTTAAGTATAAACTCGATATATTTCCGAACTTGACTCAGAATGCCCTTCTTGGCACGATTCCCAAAATCTACCTCTGATCTGTATAGTCTGTACGGCCTCGGGATGCATTCCAATCCAGAACCACCTCGATCTGCATGCAAAACCACCTTGTTTTGTGTGTAAATTCACCTTGGGCTGTGTGCAAAACCACCTCAATCCATGTGCAAAACCACCTCGATCACTGTGCAAAACCACCTCAGGTTGCATGCCAGTATCTTCTTGCATCAAAACTCCTCCTTGGGATCCATGCCCATGGCTCATTTAAATAAGGAAAGCAATGGTATAAGGAGGTGCGATCCATGGGCCATGCACCCTCCAAAATCCCCCAAATCTCGGCAATTTTTAAGATTACTTCGCCACTTCTTGCCACGTCTCATGGAAATGGCGTGTTGGTAGATATGGTGGTTAGGGGGCGGAAGTCTCGGGGTCAAACCCATGGGATTCTCCTCCCACTGCATATGTGATATGGCATATAGTTTAACATATGGTTGGCGTGTTTTATACATATGGTATGTTTTAGCATATGGTTGGCGCGTTTATTATATATGGTATGTTTTTAACATATGGTTGGCGTGTTTATTATATATGGTATGTTTTTAACATATGGTTGGCATGTTTATTATATATGGTATGGTTTTAATAGCATTTAAATACCAATGGGGGGGCTTGGTGTTGGCAAGGTTGAGGGCTAAGCCCTTGACCACCCCCTTTTTTTTCCCAACCATTTTTCACCATTTTAACCATCTTTGACGAAACTTCAATTGCTGATATCTTCATCATCTGGAGGTCATTTTTCCTGAAACGAACATCACTGGAAAAATATTGACGAGCTCTTCCACTTTGTAAGCTTTAGTTTGCATTTCGAATACATTAACTCTATCGAAATTTGAGATGATCCACCTGGATCAAACCTTCCCATTGGAAAGATTTTTGGCCACAAAAAGTATGAAATCATTCAAAAAGTAAGTGAGGGTATAATTCCCTCACTCTTCAAGTCTCTAACCACCTTGATTTTCTTGGATGCATTCCTTTTAACCCTACATGAAGAAACTCCATGTCTCCTCTTCATGAAGACCTAACCTTCTTGTCTAGTATTACATCTTCCTGAAGTTCATTAAGATACTCAGGAGCAAACTCGTCCACAGAAGGTACTTGAACCTGTACATATTGGTCTATAATCATAGGCGTCTCATACAATTTCAAGTTTTCCACATTAACAACTGAATACATTTGCATATAAGGAGGCAATTCTAATCGGAAAGCATTATCACCGAATTTGTCCAAAATTGTAAAGGGTCAATACCTGATAGGTTTCAACTTTCTACCTTCACCTTGAAGTCAATCTTTGCTGACATGAAGCCATACTTGATCACCAATCCAAAAATGATGATCTATGCGATGCTTGTCATTCCTTCTTTTGTATTTGGCCTGACTTGATTCCAATTGTTCCTGCACTGCTTGATGAATTACTTGAATATGATGAATAAACCTTCAAGCTTTATCTGCATCAACCCGTTCACATTCCACTGTATCTTTCCCAAAAATGAAGTCTAAAGGAGACTTTGGCAAGTACCCAAAACATGTCTCAAAAGGGGACTTTTGAGTAGAATATTGTATAGCTCTATTGTAGGCATGTTGTACATAATGCAATTGTTCATCCCAAAGCTTGGGATGCTTAGCACAATATCCTCGAAGAAGATGTACCACAGTCTGGTTGACCACTTCAGTTTGAACGTTGGTTTGTGGATGAAATGTTGTGCTTTTCTTCAACTTTGTGTCCATAAGTTCCCATAACAATGACCAAAATTTCCCAAGAAAACGAGAATCTCGATCATAAATAATAGAAGTAGGATGTCCAAAATGGACCCATACATTTTGGAAGAAAAAATGAGCAGTCATCTCAGTTGTCATCTTCTTTTTACAAGGCATGAGTATACACATTTTACTGAATCGATTCACAACAACATATAGATAGTCATGTCCTTTTCTAGACATTGGTAAACCTCCTACGAAATCCATTGAAACACTTTCCCATGGACGAGAAGGAACTGGAAGTGGAGTGTACAAGCCTAACTTTTTGTTACTTGGTTTGATTGTTGCACACATGACACAACCTTTTACATATTTAGACACTGTTTCATTCATTCAAGGCCAATAAGAATTTTTGTAATTGTGCTACAGTTTTACCTACTCCAAAATGCCCTGAAATGAGAGAATTGTGAGCTTCTCTTATCACATGCACTCTTTCACTTTGTGGAATACAGATTTTACCAAGATGATACAATAACTTGTCATTGATATGATAATTCAATTCTTCATTCTGATAACCATGCCTTAGTGATTCATAAACTTCTTTGAAATCTTCATCCTTAGTATATTGTTCAACATAGCTTGCATGAACTAAAGGACTTTGTTGAATAACAATAGAAGCATTTGTTGGAGGTCTAGATAACATATCTGCAACTTTTCTCTGAATTCCTTTCTTATACTTAATAACCAAATGAAATTGTTGTAAAAAACCCATCCATCTGAGATGCCTTGATTGTTGTATCTTAGTTTGTGATTGTAAATATTGTAGTGGTTTATGATCAATATGTATGATTGTTTCTTTAGCCATTAGGTAATGTTTCCACTTTTTAACACTTTTTACTAATGCATACAACTCTTTTTCATAGGTTGGATAGTTGATTATTGTTTTAGAGAAAGTTTTAGAATGATAGAATATTGGTTTTTTATGTTTCATTAAGACTTCCCCCATTGCATAACCACTAGCATCAGTTTCTATCTCAAATGGTTGTTGTAGATCCGGTAGTGCAAGTACTGGAGTTGTGTTGATCTTTTCTTTTAGTGTGTCGAAGGATTTTTGTGCCTTGCCTTCCCACTGAAAGAATTTTTTCATACCTGTCAAAGCATGTAAGGGAGAAGCTATGAAGGAGAAGTTCACAATGAACTTCCTCCAATATTGGGCTGCTCCCAAAAATCTTCTTACATCTATTACATTATTTGGCTTAGGCCAATTTACAATGACCTCAACTTTAGAGGGATCAATCTTCAATTCACCTCCCCCTACAATGTAACCTAGATATACTAAAGATGTCATTCCAAATTCACATTTAGACATCTTTAAATACAATTTTTCCCTTACAAGTACATCCAATACCTGTTTAACATGCTTAACATGCTCTTCCCAAGTTCGACTGAAAATCAGAATATCATCTAAGTAAACTATGACAAAATCATTAATGAAGGGTCTAAACACATCATTCATCACCCTCATAAATGTCGCGGGTGCATTTAAAAGCCTGAATGGCATTACCACCCATTCATACAATCCTTGTTTGGTTTTAAAAGTTGTTTTCCAAATATCGTTGTCATGAATACAGATTTGATGATAGCCACTTCTTAAGTCTAACTTAGTGAAAAAAATTGCATTCTTTAATTGATCTAAAAGATCATCAATTCGAGGAAGAGGATACTTGTTCTTTATTGTGATTATGTTCAGTGCCCTGTAATCAACACACATACTCCATGTGCCATCTTTCTTTGGTACTAAAACAATTGGTGAACCACACGGAGAGCAACTTGGTCGAATGGCCCCTCTTTCAATCAATTCCTGAACTTGTTTCTTTATCTTTGCATTCTCAATAATAGAAGACCTGTACATACCAACATTAGGAAGAGGTGCATCCTACTGCAAATGTATTTCATGTTGAATTTCCCTTTTAGGAGGTAAACCTTCAGGTTCTTGAAACAAAATATCATAATCAGATACCACCTTTATCAAGTCCTTTTTAAGTTTAGGATCACAACCTTTAAAGGATTCAATTTGATCAACATCTTTTTCTTTGACTATCATAAGCACAAAGTTCTTACTTGCATTTATTAACCTCTTCATTTGATTTGCAAAAACTAAAGAAAGATTAATTTTCATGCAATGTGCACGAACGATATATTCAATACCATCCTTAGTGAGTTGATACCTATTATCTTCCCTGTAAAAGATAGTCTTCCTATCATACAGATATGGACTACCCAACACAATACCACAAATATCCAATGGAACCACATCTAGATCTACCTCATCCACAAATCCAGAAGTGATGGCAAACCTAAGTCTACATTGTTTTGTAACTTGTAATCATGCATTATCGCATACCCATCCAAGTGGATATGGCTTAGGGTGTAACTTAGTTTCCAATTGTAATTTTTTAACAATTTCTTCTGAAATGAGGTTTTCATATGATCCACTATCAAAAAGAGTTTCAATTTTTTTATGCTTAGAGATAAATCTAATATGAAATAACTCACTTTTCTTTCTTTCATCAATAACATGTTCATTTCTTGAAACAGAACAAGAAGGAATATTACCTTGGATGCTTGTATCAATCACCTTAGTTTCATCCCCAGAGTTTGATCCCAAATCATGTTGGATTACTGCTGCAGTAGTCTTTTTGTCTTCTTTATTCTGAAACTTTTCAGGCTTGAGCTCTGGATGAAGTTTCGAACATTTGGAAGCATCATGACCTTTCTTCTGGCAATGAGTACATGTAGGCTTATCTCCTTCCCTCTTCAAATTAGTTGTGTGCTTACTTTTCCCTTTACCTTTAAACTTATTTCCATCAGGTTTGAAAGGTTTCTTGGAAAAGTTCTCTTTGGTATTCTTCCCCTTTGTCTCTATGTGAGTTGCTTGAACACACACCTCATCAAGGTTAGTCAGATTAAACATCAATATCATATGATGTAAATAACTATGCAATCCTCCTATATATTTGAGAAGAGTTTCCTGGGTGTAGAGAGGTATACCAAGTACCAATGCTCTTTTACGAAATTCTTCTGTATATTCTTGCACACTTTGTCCCTTACCTTGCCTCAAATTCTGCCAATCCATCATAGCTTGTTGCATATACCCTAATGGATAAAATTGTTTTTTAAGTGTTGAAATGAACTCATACCAAGAGGAAACGATTTTGCCTTTTGTGGCAAGATCCTCTTGAGATCTTCTCTCCCACCAAATGAGAGTAGTCCCTCCAAGTCGGAGAGAAGCCAACTGAATTTTAACAGCATCTTCAGTAAAATTTTGAATCCTACAATAAACTTCAATTTGACGGATCCAATTGTCCAATTGTTCAGCATTAAGCTCTCCATTATACATAGGTAATTCAAACTTAATATCAAGCTTTAAATGGGGTATATTAAGATCAACTTTTGTTTTTTGTTTTTCAAATGGAGAAGGAATAGAACCATCAAGAAAAGATGGAGAAGTTGGTGGGGTTTTAGGAGGTTCCTCACTACCTCCTTCTTGTTTATCTTCTGTATGAGATGGTCCACCTTGTTCACCTTTCTTTCGATCTTGATAGATCTCCTCTACCATTGTTTGCATTCTCATGAAAGCTTTCAGAAATTCCCCTTCAGAAGGGATAGAAGAAGCTGGTTCTTCTCCTTTTGGTGAAGATATCCTTCCTCTTCTTGAGCCAATCTCTGGATCAAACTCTTCAAGTTCTCCTTCACCACGTTGAATATTGTATCTTGCTAACATCAACTCATAAATAAATGGTTAACCTTTCTATGATACCAACTTGATCTGAAATTTAACTTGATCTAAAATTCAAGATCGTTTAACCATTGTTTGCATGTGAATTTTTAACTATTAACCACCTTTATAATGCAAAATTAAAGAACATTCATCAAGCACATGAGCACATCAACATGTAATAAAACCATCCATGAACAAGAATTGGTAACGAAGTTCACCAGACCCCCTAGCTACGTCTCCGGGCCACTTTACAAATGGGAAGGCCAATAGATTAAGTATTCAAATGCTTACAAAGTGACTTCTGAATTATGTCTGTCATATACAGTAACAGAATTCAACAACAGCTGGAAGAATAAATTCTAAGACTTTTAAGTACGAACATGAATACCTTTCTGTGTATCTGAAAGATTCTATGAGAACTTTTCTGTCTGGATGCCTGAATGCAAAAACTGAAGCTGGATCTAGAATCCTTGTGAAAACCCAAGACTTTTGAGTATAAACTCGATATATTTCTGAACTGGACTCAGAATGCCCTTCTTGGCACAATTCCCAAAATTTGCCTCTGATCTGTATAGTTCGTATGGCCTCGAGATGCATTCCAATCCATAACCACCTCAATCTGCGTGCAAAACCACCTCAGTCTGCATGCAAATTCACCTCAGGCTGTGTGCAAAACCACCTCTGTCCATGTGAAAAACCACCTTGGTCACTGTGCAAAACCACCTCAGGCTGCGTGCCAGTCTCTGCCTGCGTCAAAACTCCTCCTCGGGATCCATGCCCATGGCTCATTTAAATAAGGAAAACAATGGTATAAGGAGGCATGAGCCATGGGCCACGCGCCCTACAAAATCCCCCAAATCTCAGCAATTTTTAAGATTACTTCGCCACTTCTTGCCACGTCTCACGGCGGTGGCATGTTGGTAGATATGGTGGTTAGGGGGCGGAAGTCCCGAGGTCAAACCCACAAGCTTCTCCTCCCACCGCATATGTGATACCGCATATAGTTTAACATATGGTTGGCGTGTTTTATACATATGGTATGTTTTAACATATGGTTGGCGCATTTATTATATATGGTATGTTTTTAACATATGGTTGGTGTGTTTATTATATATGGTATGGTTTTAATAGCATTTAAATACCAAGGGGGGGGCTTGGTGTTGGCAAGGTTGAGGGCTAAGCCCTTGACCACCCCCTTTTTTTTCCCAACCATTTTTCACCATTTTAACCATCTTTGATGAAACTTCAACTTTTGATATCTTCGTCATCTGGAGGTCGTTTTTCCTGAAACGAACGTCACCGGAAAGATGTTGATGATATCTTCCACTTTGTAAGATTTACTTTTCATTTTGAATATGTTAACTCTATATAAATTTGATATGATCCACCTGGATCATTTATGCAAGACAAAGATAAGGTCTTCATACCATGGAGAATTTGAGAATACCTCTTTGACATGTGGATTCGCCTGGGCCTGCTCTCCCTGTTCATCAACTGCAACTAATTTTTTTATATCTAAAGCATGAAAATTTGATTCAGCCATCAGTTTGGCCAAACCTTGACCCTTGATCAGTTTAGTTGGTTTGATTTCTATATTATATTCCAGAATCGTAGCAATCCATTTCCCTCTCCTACCATCTGGGTTATCCTGAGTCAGAATATCTTTCACCACTGTATTTGGAAAATAATCAATGGTATGTGAGTGGAGAATGTATACTCTAAAATATTTAATTTGTTTTACCAAGGCAAAAGCATGTTTCTCCATTATGTTGTAGTTCAGTGCAACAACTCTCAATGACTTGCTGAAAAATGATATGGGATGTTCATGGTCTTCATTGTTTTTCTACAAAAGGGTTGCTACAATGGTGTGTTCAAATGAAAAAGAGAATAAATAGAAATATTTAGTGTAATTTGGACTGCAAGGGCTTGTGTAAGTGCATGTTTTACTTTCTCAAAATATTATTTAGCTTATGTGTTCCACTTTATTTTTGTATATTTTTTAAGCATATTTGTAATGTTCCTAAGGAGTTGTGTCAAACTGGGTATGAATCTTCTCAGAAAATTTATTTTTCCTATGAAGGATTGCAATTCCTTAATTTTCCTAGGATGGTATAGCTTTTGGATGGCCACAATTCTGCTGGGGTCTATATTGATTCCATCTTTAGAGATTATATGCCCTAGTAGTTTTCCTTCTTCTAAACCAAAAAGAGTTTTCTTGGGATTTAATGAGATCCAAAATTTCTGCACTTTTCAAACACTCGTTTGAGGTGTTGTCAATGTTCCTCATCTGATTTTGAATAGACAGTAACATCATCCAAGTATATGAATATAAACCTCCCAAGCTCATCCACAAAGGTAATTTCCATTGCTCTCTCAAATGTGGCACCAATGTTCATTAAACCGAAGGGCATTTTCACATACATGAAAGTTCCCAGGGCGTAGTGAAAGTTGTTTTCTCCTGGTCATCAAGGTGGATGAGGACTTGGTTATAGCCAAAAAAACCATCTAGCAAAGAGATCCTACTGGCTTAAACTACCTTTTGTAAGATGTGATCCATTTTAGGCATATGATAGTTGTCTTTAAGGGAAACCTTGTTGAGGTTCCTAAAATCAATGCAAAGCCTGATTTCTACAATCTTCTTTCTAGTAGGAACCGGATTGGAAACCCATTTTAAAAATATTAAGGGGACTATTATTTTGGAATCATACATTTTCTTTATCTCTTTTTCTATTAGGGGCATTAACTTTGGGTTGATTCTCCTAAGTTTCTTCTTGAAAGGTTTATGTCTTATTTTATTGGTATTTTATGTTGTATGATACTGGTGTCTTAAGACTTTAAATCCTCATATCTCCAAGTAAAGACATCTACAAATTCTTTGAACAGTTCAATATATTTATGTTTTTGCTCGGGGGGTAATGATTTAGATAGTTTAATCATTTAAGGTTTTTCCTCTATTCCTGTATTACATTCCTCAACCTCCTTTCCAGTAGGTTCAATTTTGGGCTCTTTTGCTACATCATTGAAGTCAAACAATTCCTCAAAAGGAACCAAACCTCTAGGTAAAACATTATTCTTCAGTTGCAAAATATCAGATTCTTCATCTTTTTCATTTATTTTGTCTAAATCTACTTTATTTACACTATCATTTTCTAAGTCTAGTTTATTTACACTATCATCATCACTATCTACATCAATATTTGTACACTCAAAATCATTTTTAGACTGCAGGAAATCTTCAATTTGTTCATCATTGCCAAATACTTTCCAGTACCTGATATTGTCTGGGACAGTCGGCCTGCATTTCACCTCTATTGTGTATTGGTGATTTGGATGGAAAGGTATTTCACATGTGGTTGTCAAAGTAGCCAATCCATCTGCAAGTATGTTCTGGCCTCTGGGAATTACCTGCAAGTCAATTTTAGTGAAACATTGTAGAAAATTCAAAACAACATTTCTATAAGCTTTGAGCCTAGGATGTTTGGTAGAATACTCACCTTTGATTTTTGTAATGACAAGTTCAGAATTACCTCTTACCATAATATTTTTGGCACCAAGTTTCTTCAACAACTTTAGGTCGAGCATAAATGCTTCATACTCAGCTATGTTATTGGTGCACTGGAAATTTAATTTATAAGAGTGGGCTTCTGAATACCTTGCTTTATTATTATGCACCCACACCCCAACTCCAACTCCTTCTTTACTAACAGCTCCATCAAAATCCATACTCCAAAAATTTTATGTTGATTCATCAGTTTCTGTTGTCACCATTTTAGGTTCCTCAATGATAACTTGATTGTCCTCCAGTCTAGATGCATCATCTTCTAATTGTGAAATTTGACTATCCAAGTCACCATCATTATATAAAATGGAAGAGTTTAGATTAGAATGAACAGAGTACAAAGGATAGTTATGTGGCTTCTCTTGATTGCTGACCATATACTTCATTAGAGTCTCTCTGTACAATCTCCTTTGTTGACTAAATACAGTAATGGTGGCATAAGACATATCTAACTATAAAGTACCCTTTAACTTGGCACCCCATGATCTAGATAATAACATACCATACTTCAGAGGAATATATGCAACCACAATATCCATCGCCATGCTTTTAGTTGGGATTTCAGCTAGGGTGATTCACAAGTCTTTGATCAGACCTATGCATTTAACCTTGCTAGAGTCAAAGGAGAATAAGTCCTTGTAAGGCCTGGTGATATCAAGCCCCAACGTTTCCATCACAGCCTTGGGCATAAGATTGTGAGAAGCACCAGAATCCATCATAGCATTATGTAATGTATTGTCATGGATATTCAGACTGAAATAAAAAGGAGGAATAGAACCATTGTCAGTTTGTAGGTCAACCTATGGACTAAACAACATCTCAGGTTGATCATTAGCTACATTCATAGTGTCTGTGCCTACTCCTGACTCTATATTTAATGCTTTGATCACCTGTGACCTGTAAGAATTTTTTTTCATTAGTTCAGTCAAAGGAATAGGAATTTTCAGTTTAGCCAATTCACTTTCCAAGCTGAAAGTGGTTGAAGTTCTACTTTGGCTCTGCAATTCTGGTTTATCAGACACAGTTTTCTATGCATTAGTACTAGGCTGACTTGTGGATTCAACTTCGGTTTGAGTTGTTCTTGGTGAAAATTCAAGAGTTCTTTTTGCAGAAGTCTCTGAATTATTCTTTTCAGGAACCTTCTTAGTATTAGTTTCTGAGGTTTTCTTGGCTTCAACAACTTTCTTAGTTTCAACATCCTTCTTAGTTGGGTTGTTGTTAGAATTCTTATTTCTCAAGTTGTATTGTCTGTGGAATTCCATTATTTCATTCTCGAAGGCCTGTTGTTCAAACTCTTCCTCTTGAAAGGAGAAAAAGTTCATGTTCTTCCTGAGTGCGAAAAATAGAATCATTATTGTTAACCCCCATAAGGTTTATATGAATGTCATCCAACTCCTTAATTACCTCTTCCCCTTCATCAACATAGTTTTCTTGAAGAGGTGGCCCAATAGGGTGACTAGGACCTCTTTGTTCCCTTTGGTCTCTGGGCTCTCTCTGTCTGATTTGGGGAGGGTTCCTTCTGAAATTAGGATTTCAAATTTGAGGAGGAGGTTGGTTCTCTCTAAGAAGGTTTCTATCATTAATTTGCAATCTGTCCATCATTCTCTCTGTTATCACTCTATAAATTCTTTCCAGCTAAATAGACAAATGACAGAGGTAACTATTTGAATTGGATTTAGAGCTGAGGCACTAGCCTACTCAAATCAGAGAGGGCTCTCTCATGCCACTTGATATCTCTATGGAAATAAGTGGCTAGATTTGGTTTTTGTTGGGGGTTTTTAACAAAATAACTGGAGAAATGAAGATAACATTTGGGCTATGGGGTCTGGAATAAATAGAATACATTATCAAACCTAAGAACTATTCATAGGAAAGGGCTAAATCACGCAGCAAGTCTAAGTTTATATCTGAAATTTTTTCATGATATCATAAGAAAAAGAAACATATAACTACATCAGAGAACTACGGAGATGAATTTTGAATAAGTTAAGAAGAAAGAAACACAGTCTAAGTTGCTAAGCCAAGAGCATCAAATAATGAATTATGGGCCTCTAAATCTCTAATAGACAGAAATAAGTGTAAATGAAATGTATGCTTACAGGAAATACATACTATGAGAGGAAAAAAAGACTCATATCATTGTCAGTTAGAATATTTTCATAAATAATCCAAAATCTGCCTCTGCATTTATATATTCATTCTAGCCCAAAAATTTTCAAAAGTTTTTCCTGCACAGAGGGCAGGCTTCTCCTTTCTCCATGCTTTCTATATCCTCAAGATAATATATATATAGAGAAGGTTTCTTTGTGTAATACAAAACTTTCAGACTTCTCATCATTCTAAGATTAGAGATAAGTTACAAGGAGGAATGATTTATAATAATTGTTACCCTATTTTAGAAGGACCGTTAGGAACTGGTTCATCATATCTAGGTGCCATCTATCCAAAACTTGTTGGGATGTACTTGTCTCCACCTGAGAGTTTATTTTATATTAGCGATCTCCTCCTTTAGAGTATCCAACCAGGTCGATTGATTCTCTCCAACACTTTCCTTCATTTCAGCTATGGTTTCTTTCTTACAGCTCGCCTGTTGATGACCAGATCCCTCATAATGGGATTTAGGCTGACTTCCAATCCTGAGTCTATAACCAACTCTGTGTGGAAGTTAGTCGCTAATATACATGAAATTACCCTTTCCTTCTTACTCATAGGTAAATCTGCCATGTTTCCTGAATGACTGGTTTCACTAGATATATCTTTGTCCATGTATCCCAATTTCATGGACACCAAAATGTTCCTACAGAAATCAGAGATTCAAGCAAATTGGAGATTACTTCATTTATGGATGAGATGATACCTCCATACTTGAGAATAAGTAGTTATAGATTTCCAATCATGAATCATTGACAAATTCACTTACAGATACGTTGGTTTACCACGCTTGGCTAATCCATTTCAAATGATTAGCATTCGAGCTTGTTGCATGGTGGTGTTCACCTGACATCATACAGTTGTGAAGTACCGAACGAGTGAAACAGGGTGATTCTGAACAGTCGTAACCTGTCCCACGAGTGGTTGATTCGACGTACTTAAACATGTGACATTGGGGCTTTGGCGAAAGTGGTTTTAGACAAACCCCGTTATGCCTTGATGTATCTCTAGAGGCATTTCACGTCCATTTTAAAAACCGTAATGGTTTTCCCCGGTATGCCCTTATATGATTAAGTCATGTGCAAGTTCACCGCCCGATATGGCCACCAGCCGTTGATCTGGGTCGAGTTACAATCGATGGTCTGTCGAGTTATTCCTTTTGCACCTCCTCTGTATTTATCCATACACCACCAGATATATCTTGGTCCTCTAAATCATCAATCCTTCAAACTATTAGGCTTCCGTGAAGATGTAGCTCTTGCTAAATTCTCGAGACTCAGATCTTGTCTGAAAATTGTTATGGTGATAACAATCTCCATGGTACTTACTAAAGAATCAATTTTGGTATCTGAAGTAGAAGTGGAAGGTTCTTCTTTAATTGTAAATCTTCTTTCATTTATTTACCTAGATCTTCTGGCTAACAGGTTTTCTTCAACGCTCACTGCACTTTTCTGCATATCTTCCAGGGTGGCAGAATTTATTTCTCTCAATTGGTAATACATATCAGCATCAAATCCATGAGGGAACTTGATTAAGGCCAAGCCTTGAGGAGGTTTGATGTCAGCAGGAATTTGGAGAGGATTTTTCTTTACCTCCCATCTGTCGAGAAAACTTTTGTGAAAAGCAGGAATATCAACAATGCTAGCAACACATAATGCTTTGAACCATTTTTTGACCTCGCTAGTTAAACTTTGTGCAAAATGTCTCATATGGACATCTACCTCATCTACTTTTTGCAAATGAAAGGAATCATTCATTTTATCCACATGTTGTTGTGCATTAAGGGCTCTAGTACCATCAAACTGAGGGGGCCTGGTTTGATAGTCATGAGGCATGGCATGTAAGGGAGCATATAACACCAGGGGAGCATATCTTGCTACCATGATTGGTGGAGGAGGTGTGATTGGTGGGGAAGGGACATAAGATGTGGATGATGCAAGACTAGGAGGCATATTCTGAGTTTTTTGAGGATTGACAGAAGTTGCAACAATAGAAAGGCTGGAAAGTTCAACTGACTATTGAAAGTGGTATTTATACAAATCTTGATCAATATTTGATACTAGATCTTCTAAATTATTAAACTCTTGAAGAAACCATTGATCAAAATATGCTCTAGGAGAAAGTCTTTCAGGGGTTCTAGGTTGGAGGATGGTTTGATCTAGAACTATTTCATTCACAAAGCTGTCAGATTTGGTTCTAAAAAGGCTCTTCTCAAAAGGTAGGTAAAAGTCAAGGTCATGTATTGTGACAAGCTTCTCTCAAAGAGAAGTGGCCCTATGAAGAGGACTGTTACTCCCTTGACCTTCTACAATGTTTCTTTTTCTGAGTAACTTTTCTAGATTATCTATTGTTGTTATTGGTTATGGATCAGGATGAGATCTAGTGTGAATTATTTTAGGAGCCATAACTTTAATATTTAATAAATCTTAATTAATACATACAAACTTCAACAACCTCTAAACATTTATCTCTTGAAAGATAGATCTTCAATTGTTTAGAGATAATTTTTTCTTTATCTAAGGAAAAGAATTTGTAAGGATGGAAACTTTGTTCAGTTCCCCAGTATGGTCACCACTATTTTATCACTTTGTAATTCCCAGAGGTTTTTAAGGGAAGAAGAAATTAACAGAGCTAAATTACCAAAACCACTTCGAAACTCGGATCTATCCTTGCCAGTTTCAGAGAGGGATCTCTCTGTAGGATTTAGATCTATTTGAGTTTTAGATATTAGGCTAGTTAAAATAATTTGAGTTTGTTGTTTTGTTTATAAAGATTGGTTGAATTTTTTGCATTAAACATCCATTGGGATATGGGGTCTATGTTAAATATTAAGATCAAATATAATTTTTATAGATTTCTTCATAGGGCGAGATAGTGAGAATGTTGGATCTATTAGAATTAAATGTGGTGGAAATATAGAATAGGTGAGATAGTCAATCAAGCAAAGAAGCAGTTAAGAATTTTTTTGATTAATATCATATGAATAACATGTAGATCACTAAAGACTAGAAACAGAGTGCACGAGACAAATTATGTTCATTAACTTCCTTTAGATGATTAGAAATAGAAAAAAAAATGATTACAAAGTAAGATAAACGTTAACGAAGGAAGATGAACATCACCAACATCCAAATGCAAGAATCATGTGAATCAGTCTTTTTATTACTGGTTGATCTTCTCAAAAATATTACAAAGATATCTTCCTGGGCACAAAAATCAACCTTCAATACTTCAAAGTGAGAAGTATTTATACAAAAAATACATCTGATCTTGTAATTAGTGACTAGGATATGGTGGAATAAAAATCTAACTAACTAGATTACAAATTATAAAATAATAGGACTGATGATGATGCATATGAATCCTTGTTATTGATTCTGGGGGAAAGTAGTTGGTGATTCATCAACTTGACTTTCATTGTCTTCATGTTGACTCAGATGTCCACATCACCTATACTCGAGTAAGCCACATAGGTCTTCCCATATCTATTGAATAGGGATGGAAACCTTGAGCAACCTTATGTAATTTTCATCCATCTCTGTGTACTTGGAAAAGGTAGACTTTGTGATGAAGATATATTTTATATCATGTTGGATGCTCAGGTCCAACTGTAAGGTTTCTACGAATTCCTTTCCATTAATGCTCCCTTGTATCCCTGCAAATTTAGAACCATCTTTTTCTACTGCTAGGATCTTCTACTTGTAGTCAAACAAAGTAATCAGCCTGTCATTGATTACTAGTAAACGTGGAAGTCCTTTCTTGTGCAGTGAGTCGACCTTGTTGAAAAACCTCTGCGCTCCAACATCCATTGTCTGAGATTTCTCCTCAAGTTGTAGCATCAATCCCTTCTTGGTCAAAACCTTCTTGAACTCAAGGATTTGTTTTGTCCTATCCTCAATTTCCAAAGCCTCAAGCTCCTCTTTGGTTTTGGAGTTTAAAAACCTTATGATTTCAGTGGCCTCTGTAGGATTTTCTCTCAATTCTCCCCTTATCTTGTCAATGTCTTGTCTAGCTCTTACACTAGTTCATGTTGTTCAAACACAATTTGTATAATGGGTCATATCTCTGTCATGGATTTACTGATGTCCATCCATATGTTTTCCCTAGATTATGTTAAGAACCTGAATAGATCTACAAATATAATCACCACAAATACTGAATACATAATAGATCCACAAAGAAAGATAAAAGAAACCACACTTTATTATTACCAAACACTTGAGGTATGGAAACACCATACAATGGATCATATTATGGAAGAGATCCTCTCCTGATCACTTGTCTCTTCGAGGGGGCATTCTCCTATGGAGAAACAACTCACAATAAAATACTTCTCTTCATATCTCATTACATTGCTTGAACCCTTTATATAGTGCTACCATCACCTAAGAACATTCTAGAGGAGGAATCTTCTAGAAGTAGAACCTTCTAAGAAATCCTCTTACATTTATTATATCTAATTACCCATTTATTATATCTAACTACCATAGTGGGCCTTATTTAATAATATAGTGGACCTAGTCCACCTTACATTGAATGGCCTCCACTATTATCATTATGGGCCCTCTGGGCCCCCCCACTACCTCTCTAGCTACTTTACATTCCATCCCCCTTATGAAAGTATTGTCCTCAACGCTTGATGTACAACCATATACCAAGGTCCCATGGATAAGTGTGGACCATAGTGCTAATGTAGACTAGAGAACCAGGGTCCCATTGAGAAATGGAAGCCACCATGCTGAAGTAGTCCAACCACCATTGTAAACCAGGTTCCCATGTCCAAGTTCTCATGTGAACTCCACACAGAAGATATCGACACCCAATAACCAACTGAAAAATGATGCTCTCAATACTGACACCTATAATGTGGATCCAAATAAGAATATCCAACCACATAGTGGGAAAGGATCAACACTGAATCTGGAAGGAACAATAGCATTGTATAATATGAAGGATGGACGTTGGTAATCATAACTATCTCTTGATGCGGGACATTGATGTTCTCTACAGAAGGTGGAGTAGAGTCATCAAATAAAATATGGAAGTGGTTGTCATTGCAGAAGTAACAACTATCCATATACCAATCATTGCAATCGGCATCGAGATCATACCAAACATATATTTTTGGATTATACTCATCCTAAATGTCCGCCATAAGAAATCTCTCTTGCATGCTATCCAATGAATCTTGAATACTACAAAAACTATCATTGAGGCAATCTCCAAAGGCATCCAATTTGTCATTCAATGTGTCATACAATTGGGATTTGAATGTTTCAGAAATTTCTTTGAGGGTTTGAGAGGAAATATCCATTTGAACACCCTATGAACTCTTCAGTACCGTAGCCATCACGAAAAAACCCAAAAAATATAACAATAAGTTACGACAGAAAATCATGGCTTTTTCTAGAAAAACCCTAAAAAACTACTGAATTTAAAATGCTCATAACTTCACTTCCCGGACTCCGTTTCGGCTGATTTGTTTTTTGAAATTGGGTGAAATTGTAAGAGGAACTCAGATATGTAATTTGTTTTGGTAAATTCTTCCTCCAACTACTACAAAAATAAAAAAAAATCGCGTCATTGTCCATAGAAAAAACTCTGAAAATTGCAGATTTTAAAACTTCAATATCTTGATTTCCCGGACTCCTTTTCAGACGATTTTTTTTTTCAACTTGGGTGTTTTTCTGAGAGGAAATCATATCTACAACCGTTTTCTGCAAATTTTTCATATAAATAAATGGAAAATTTCTGAAATGTCGCTTCCCTCTTTTTTCTTCTTCGAAAAAAAAAACCTGAAAAAATAAAAAATATTTGCCCACAATGTCTGCCAAGGAAAGTGCTCTGATACCAATTGTTAAGAACATGAATAGATATAAAAATATAATCCCCACAAATACTAAGTACACAATTGATCCATAAAGCAATATAGAAGAAACCACACTTTATTATTACCAAAACCTTGAGGGAGGGCAACCCTATACAATAGATCCTATTATGGAAGGGATCCTCTCATGTTCACTTTCCTCTTTGAGGGGGCATCCTCCTATGGAGAAGCAACTCAAAATAAAATGCTTATATTCATATCCCATTACATTGCTTGAAACCTTTATATAGTGCTACCATCACCTAAGAGCATTCTAGAGGAGGAATCTTCTAGAAGTACAACCTTCTAAGAATTCTTCTTACATTGATTATATCTAATTACGCATTTCTTATATCTAACTACCATAGTGGGCCTTATTTCATAATATAGTGGACCTAGTCCACCTTACATTGAATCGCTTCCACTATTATCACTATGGTCCCTCTGCCCCCCCCAACTACCTCTCTAGCTACCTTACAACTTCTGACAGTGTATTGGCCATGACTCTCTCCTGTTGCAACTTATGTATCTCCTGAGTGAGTCTCTATGACTTATGCATCTCTGTGTTGTAGCTGGACTGAAACATAGATTTCAGTTTCTGGATTTTATTTATTTCTTCTTGCAATCTTCTAATATCTTCTCCTTGTAGGGTCATGTTCTCCATTGATTTCACTAATTTCATAGAAGCATCTGAAACTGTCACTAGAACGACTGAAGGGATATCTGTTGTAGTTTTTGTTGTACTGACTCCTGTGATGGGAACTACTTCTAGTGGGATGACAATAATTGGTACACTCTGTTCCTTTTCTTTGACCAACTTGTCTAGTAAATCCTCCATCTCTTTAATAAGTGCATTCTACTCCATGATTAATTTCAACACTTCCTCCTTGTGGCCTTTAGTCTCAGCCATTTCCTTTTCCTATGAGTCTTCAATGGCTAGGAGTTTCAATTTATTCCTCAAAGATGTTATGACATCATTTTTATTTTTTAGTAACTCCTCAGTTGCTTTAAAATTTGATGGATCATATCCAATTTTCAATACCATCTCCTCCAAAGATTTTATCTTATTTTCCTTGGCTAGAGAAGATACCTTTTCCATCTTCAACTGATATTGGACATTATTCAAGGAGACCTGCAACTTTGAACAAATCATGAAATTATTGGCCAAGGTGGAGAAAATCATCTCACCAGTTTGTCTTTGCATATCCATTTGATCAACTGGATGAACCTCTTTGACATCAAATTCAAATGTTTCCCTCTTGTAATAAGAAACTACCTTGGGATGGGGAACATGTGCTTGCAATAAATCCATGTGCATCCTTCCTTTCTCTGTGTCGAAGGCAGATAATAACCTGTGTTGTGTTGTTGATATTTTCTTCCAAAACTGTGCATAGGTGTTGTTAGTGAGCAACTCATTCTTATTTTTGATCAAGTTATACTTCTCAAAGATGTTAAGTGTTGCAGGATCCTATGAGGACTTAGTTGACAATGTGGTATCTGTTTGTTTCTTAGATGAGGAAGTAGATACTAGGTGCTGACTACCTGAGAAGACGAATGAGTGCATTCCCTCCATAACTATGGTGGACTGAGTTTCTTCTTCTCTAGACCTGTCAGGCATAAGGCTGGTCTTGGTCCTCTTCATGTAGACTTGGAAGTCTTCTGCTGAGACGTTTTTGACTGAAGGAGAGACTTATTTTTTAGCCCTCTTATTTGCTTGTACCTATGGAGTATTGGCCTATCAAATGTTGGTTGGTGAAGGGTTTTGTTCTATGTCTAGCAGAGTGTTTTCCTCCCACTCTGTCTGGTTCACAAATTTTTCAATTTCAGGTTTGGGCACATGAGCATAGGGAGAAATAATTTTTTTAAGCCTGGTTTCTGCAATAATTCCACATCGGTCATAGTGCCATGGGAAACATAGGATGAACTTCATTTCTTTTTATAGTTTATTGGCTTCTTCCCCTGCAGCTCTGTTGTTGAAAATAAAAGGACCTATATGACCTTTGATCCTAAGTTGTTTCTTCTTCTTAAATGTCACAAAGTGAATATCATATGAATTTATCATCTGTCTGATATATTCCAAAGCGAATATCTTGACAAGAAAGTACTTTGGCAGCTTGTAAGGAGATAATTCACACCTGTAGAGCCTAATTTTTGTATAATGCTGGTAAAGGCACCAGTCTCTTGTTTTGGCTAGGTCTGACATGTGCAAAACTCTCTGAACTTCCTCATTTATCCTTGGCTCTACTCTTCCACTGAGCATGCATACCACTGGATAGTAGAATTGATCAATGAACTGTTTGAAGTTGAACACATATGAGTTCTTTCTCACTATTGATGTCCAGGAGGTCACAGGTTGAGGATTACCATTTTGATCCAACTTCTGGAGGCAGAAGGAGAATTTATCTTCTTGGAAGAAGAGGAACATGTACACCAATATTGAAGAATGCCTGAAAATAACCTCTGTGGAAAAATTGAAGAGCTATGCATGGATGTTGTCAGAGAAAATGGATAGGAAACCCATAATGGCTTCATCTACCCATTCATCATAATAATATCCTACCAAGTTTCATAAGGAAGAAATGATCTAGTTACCTTTGACTGAAAAAATGGAAGAATGGTATGGGGGGTTATTTTTGGGCAACTGTTCATTTTCAGGTAGGAAGAGTTCAAAGATATGAGCTCTCTGTGGGAAATATGGTTACTGGTAGAGCTCAGTCAAGATTTCAATGGAGAAGGGGGAGGCGGGATCATTTCTGGGTATCTACAGTATTTATTTATCGCTTTAGGGGTGATGGTGAAAATAGTTTCTCCAGATGAAGAGACAATGGCCCTTTGGCCGGGAAGGTAGTAAGCTTGGAATTTCAGGGCAAATTCGGGGAAATGGTATGTCTGGGGAAAAAGGTAGGCCTGCAGTTTCTACACATACTCTACACATTTCGTAGCGCATATCCAAAGTAGGCCTGCAGTTTCTGTAGCACCGAGCCTATATATCTCTATTTGCAATTCGGTAGCGCCACATTTCAAATAACCACTACAGAATTGATAGTGCCATCACTGAAATGGTCTTGCAAAATTGGTAGCGCCCAACATCAAAAAGAATTTGGTAGTGCAACTATGACATAGCCCTACGAATTTGGTAGCGTTCTTATGTACTTCGGCTAGGAGTTTTGGTAGAACTTTAGGTAGCAAAATGGCAGGACATGTTGTATAGACGATTACACAGTGCCATGGAACTATTGAATGTATGTTCTCTTCTGTATAATGAGACTAATCAAGAACTTTGAGCTGATAGGTAAGAACCATGTAGATGCCTGTATAGGTGGAAAAAATTACACATCCTTGATCACTTAATATTAAAAAAATAGATCATTCTAAAAAATGGAGCTTATATCCCCCAATCATTTCATCAACCTAGCACTCCTCCTTGTGGAAGGAGGGCTTCCTTCTAACATAGAAGCATTTTTTTCTTTTCTAGTGACAGGATTCTTGACTGCGGGTGTTCTTTTCTTCACTATTGATTCCTCTCTTTCAATGGAATCTTCCACTAGAACATTCAAATTTCTCTGGGCCAATTCATCCTTGAATTATTTCAATTATTCCTTGAGATTTCTATTTTTAGATTGAAAGCCTATGTTTATCCTATAGAGGTTCTTAAGTTGTTTATGGAGAGGAAGGGATCTTGTAGCTGCAAATCTTGCTAAATCAAGGGTGTTGTTGTAATTTTCCATGATCTCCTTCAACTTAATTCTTTCAGATAAACCTTCTTATTTCAAATGAGCAACCTCCTTCCTAGCCTCCCTGAGCTATCTAATCAATCTTTTGAAGTTGTGATTGCTAGGTGGAGTGCTAATGTTGATAACCTCAACAGGCTTCTTCATGGCTTCACCTTCATCTTTTTGTTGCATAGGGGCTCTATCTACCACGTCAATAGGATTCTCAATGACTTTTCCCTTATCTTTCTTTTTCTTTAGAATTGAAACCTTTGGTAGGAATTGTGCTTCAACAACCTCCTTGAGAGATGATGATCTAGTAAAGGGCTTCCTGAATTTTGTGCTAGCTACTGGAGAAGGTGAAGAGAAATGCAATTGTATTCCTTTCTTGGTTGTGGCTTTAGTAGATGAAGGGACCTCTTCCAAATCACGTGCAGGAGGGGGTGAAAAGTCCCTCTGTGGAGAATGATAATCCCACCTCTTTGTTTACTCAATTTCCTTAGTAACCTCTTGGTCTTGAGTAGGGGATTTTCTATTTCTTTTCCTTCTTGCCCATCTCTTTCCTAGTTTTCACTACTTCTTGTTCTAAGGCTTCACATCTTACCTTCTTTTCTGATAACTGTCATTTCATAATGTCTTCGATTTTATTTGCCTCTTCTAATTCCACTTTTAGTAGGACAAGTTCTTCATCAGGTTCTTTATTGTCTTTCTCGAACTATATCAACAATTGTCTTTGCTTTATGTTCTTAATTCTTAGTCTGTCAGTCTCTTCCAGTGCACTGATCAGTTCTCCTTCCATGTCAACCACAACTTTTTCTTCATTAGCATCACTTCCTGTGCTTATATTATCATAATCCTCTTTGGACATAAGTATGAAGTCATTTCATTTATATTCAATAGTGGAGTCATTGTCTTCATCATCTGAAGGATCATCATCATTGTTTACGCAAAGAATTTTCTTCTTAAAGTTATTCTCTTTAAAGACATTTCTATGTTCGTGCTTCTCCTCATAATCACATGTCTGATCCTTTCTTTTATGTTGACATTTATTCGCAAAATGACCTATCCTACCATAGTTGAAACATTTGAAAGGCAGTTTACCTTTGTATTTTCCTAATCCCTTCTTCAGTCTCTTCACAAATTTTTCTTCAATTTCATCAGGATCTGAATCCTCATTCTTGTCTTCCTTAAATGATGCTTCTCTAGAGGTGGGTTTATCTTTAACTATTCTCATTTCATATGCAGTCAATTTTCCTAGAAGTTGATCAAACTCCAACATTTTTAGATCATTAAGTTCTTCAATAGCAGAGACCTTCGGGTTGAACCTATCTGGTAGAGATCTCAAAATTTTATGCACTAAAGAGGGTTCCTCAATTTTCTCACCAAGTGCTTTCATTGCATTTACCATTTCTTCTACTCTCAAAAAGTATTTTCCAATAGTTTCATCTTCCTTCATCTTCAGTTGTTCAAACTGTATTCTGTAGGTTTGAAGCTTGGCATCCTTTACCTTCTCATTACCTTCATAACTGCTATTGAGTTTGTCCCACATTTCTTTGGCAGTTCCTAGGTGCATAACTTTTATGAATTGTGCTTCTGCAAGCCCACTCAAGATAGAATTCATAGCCCTAGCATTGAAGCTAAATTCTAGCTTTTCATCCTTATTAACTAGTACAACTAGCTTTACATAAACAATATCTACCACATCCTAGACATCTTCACCTAAAGCAATTATGTAGGTTCTCATTCTAACTTTCCAGAAGGCAAAGTTTTTTCCATTCAACAGAGGGGCCTTATTGGTTGAATTTCCTTCATGACTTGACATGTTTAAGCTCTAGGATCTACCCTTAGATAAAAGGGGCCAACTCTGATCCCAATTGTTGAGAAACTGAGAGGGGGGGGGTGAATCAGTTGTTACTAGTCTTAAACAATTATGCTTATTTTAAACTCTTTACACAACATTTAATGAATGTCACAATAATGCAGGGAAGTAAGCAATATAACATTCAACATCAATCACACATATGAGATACACTGAGACAGATATTTCCTGAGGAAACCCATACAGGTTAGAAACCACTTCTTCTTTATATGATAAGTAATCTTTAGATTCTTTACATTATCATACATATGAGAACCAACTCATAATGATGGTACAACCTCTATTTTTCAAGATGCTACTTGTTGAGAGCACCAACTCTCTGGATTCTCTAGCACCAACTCCCCGGTTTTTCTAGCACCAACTCCCCGGTTTTTCTAGCACCAACTCCCCGGTTTCTCTGGCACCAACTAGAATGAAGCTACAACTCCCTATGTTCAAGCACCCACTTGAACCTTTGAGGACAACAGTCCTCCCTAGCACCTCCCTACCACCCTGAAATATAAATCTTTGCTATTATGACTAATTAAAGAGATATAAAGTTCTTCAATGGATTATCGGTCTCATCATTGTTCTGCTACATTGCGCTGCTCTGTCTGCATCAGTGTCTTTTGCAAACTCCTTGCGCTTTCTATTCTTTTGCCTTTTATGATCTCTGTGCCATGTCCCTTCAATGCACCAATCCCCTTCTCTACATTTCAGCTACTGCACTCTGCCTCCTTCTTCACACCTCAATCACACCCAACGTCAACCACACCGATCTCTTTTTTTTTCTAAATTCTTATAGTCTCTTTTCTCCTTGTGCATGCAATATGTGCCATGTTCCTGTATTCTCTCCCCCTGCCACTGTTCTCCACATCGGGGTGTTTTCTCACACTTCCCTCTGCCACAACTTTTTCCCTACAGCCTCTCTCCCCTCTCTCTATCCTGCATCTCCTCCTAATGTCGAGTACTCTACATGATCATCATTGCAACTCTTCAGCTTCTCTGGCAGTTTAACCCATGCGTCTACAATCACTGGGTGTTATGCTGATATTTCTCAACCTCTTGCAGTTGAGACTCTTCGTCTTCTCTATCATAGTCGAGATAATCCCTTTGTTGCAGTTACAAGCTTCAACACTCATCCATGTCTCAATCACCTCTAAGCATAGTCTTAAATCACTAGAATATGCCTCGAGCCTCTTCATCTTCTCTAGTGATCATTATGAGGCCTCTTCAAGTCCTCTGGCATAAACCATCAGTCATTTCTAGCAGTTACACTAGGAAGTGCAACAGTAGCCCTCCGATCATATTCAAGATCACCTGCACCGTTGGATGGAGTTCGTAGGGTCTTGCATTTAATTCGTCATTTCATATTAAGGCATTTCGGGATTCTTGTGGTTAAGGTTTCTTTACGCTTCACGTACTGATCCCCGAAACTTCAAAATTGATCTTGGTTGCACTAGCTCCTTCCTCCATATTTCATCGATGTGACTAATGGCTGTAACCATAGGCTGAGCCAAAACGTGTTTTACATTTCGGAATTTCGACAATCCTGTTGTGAGGCATCTCGACTCTCCAAGTTGCAATCTCCGAAACTCCGAAAAAGGAGATTGCCGCTTCAAGATTTTCTCTACAGCTCTTTAATGATGTGACCACCATCGGTGACCGAGCGCTTATCCATAAAGAACTTTCATGATTTCGCAATTCAGATTTTCGGAATCTTTGATGCAAAGATTTCTTTATGCTCCATGCCTGATCCCCGAAACTCTGAAATGGAGCTTGCCACTTTGAGTTCTCTTCTACAGTTATTTGACGATGTGACCATCGAAATATGACCCCTCTCTAATCACATAAGTGCTTCGATCTCCAGATCAACGGTCCTCAATCCACAGTGATCGGACGGCTATCCTCTGCCCTAGAACTTCAGCCTTCAGGACTTTGGGGGAGTGATGGAGTTAAAACTCCGAAAGAAAAAACTCCCGGAGTGAGGTCTATCTTGTGTCACTCGATGACGTGTCATGACCCAAGTGGCTGTCATGTGTCACTCAGAATTGTGATTTCTAGTGGCTTGAAATGCCAAATCAACTTGACACTTGTCGTTGTCTAATCGTGCCATGTGTCATAGTCTTCCACCTATCCTTTCTGACGTAGTCTTCCACATTCACCTCCTCGATCTGTTGGCCTAGATCACTTTGTGATTTTTCATATCATGATTTCAGAAATCTTGATGTGAATGTTCTTCTCTTCCAAGTCCCGATTTGCGAAACTCCCAAAGGAACGGGGTTCTGTAACCTCTCGAACTCACGATACCTGAAATCACAAAATAACCTTAGTCGTCAGATCGAAGTTTGATCTAGACCGTTGATCCAACTCCATTTCGGAATTTCAGATACCGGGAGATGGAGGAGTCTAGTGTCGAGACTCCTCATCATAGGAGTCCCAAAGTTGTGAAGTGCGAAAAGCCAAAAATCTGATCTGACTCCAAATTTTCAGTCAGGAAAAGGATGATCTTTCGCCACGTATCCTTCTTGGATTGACGGTCCAGTTTTTTCCTCGATCCAATGGTTGAGATTATATCATGGTTTAGCATATCGCAATTTCTCATTTCGCGACTTCGAGACTCCTATAGTAAGAGTTCTTGACATCCCCAACTCCCGGTATCCGAAATCCCGTTATCCGAAACTATCTCCTACTTTCAGGATTTCGGCGTTTCTCATTTCGCGATTCTGGGACTCCTATGGTGAAGTGTTTTGACACTTCAACTCTTGGTATCCGAAACTATGAAATGGAGTTTACGCTTCTGATCTTTCCATGCAATTATCCCTGCGTTGCTGATCTTCCTTGCCTACCTGTTTTCCATCAAATAAACAAGCACACTCTTGCACTCTTCGTGCACCTATGCACTATCTCTTCTGAGCTTACATTGTCCCTATTTTTCCATCGCTGCATACTCTGATCTTCCCATCAATGACAAGAACATCTACCTGAAAACATGCCAACAATCTCTCGCTTTGGCATATGGCAACCCTGAATGACTGCACTAATCTGTTTGGACCTCCAACTGTAGCATCCGGTCCGGACCACTCCTTTTCTCCCCCTTTGACATCAATGTCAAAGACAACATTCTCCCCCTGAGTTATTTGAATATTTTTAGCAGGTATTAGATATTCAATCAATACAAATCTCCCCTTAATAGGATGAACTCTCTTAGGTGTGAGACGGGATGACACCCAGCTTTTGTCGGAGATATTCAAATGGTGTCTTGGCTAGGGGTTTAGTAAATATATCTGCAATTTTTTCTGTGGTTGGAATGTAATGGACCTAAACAACCTTATTGGTGACCTTCTCTCTCAGAAAACGGTATTTTATGGTAATATGCTTGGTCTTGGAGTGGAATACAGGATTCTTAGACACACTGATGGCAATAGTGTTATCACAATGAATTGGGATCGGTGTAGTGTGTTTTACCTCCAAGTCTGCAAGTGTCTGAATCATCCATAATACCTGAGTGCAACAGGTAGCAGCAAAAATGTACTCTACCTCTATAGTTGATAAAGAAATGGAACCTTTATTTTTACTAAGCCATGCTACTAATGAGTCACCCAGGAAGAATGATCCTCCACAGGTGATTTTTCTCTCATCAACACAGTTTGCCCAATCTACATCTGAATAAGCAGTTAACTGAAAATTCTGATTTATGGGATACCACAGACCATAATTCATTGTTTCTTTCAAATACCTAAATATCCTTTTGACAGCTTGCAAATGACTCTGTTTAGGTGCAGACTGATATCTTCCTACCATTCCAACAGCATGCATTATGTCTGGGCGAGATGCTGGGATGTACAGCAGGCTGTCTATCATTGACCTATATGAACTTTGATCAACATCAGGTGAGTCATCATCCTTGCTTAATTTGCATCCAGTAACCATAGGTGTACCCACAGGTTTAGAATCTTCCATTTGAAACCTTTTCAACATTTCTCTTAGATACTTTTCTTGAGAAATGAACATCCCTTCAGACCTCTGAGTAATTTGCAGACCAAGAAAAAATGACAGTTCACCTATCATAGACATTTCAAACTCAGAATCCATGGAAAAAGAAAACCATTTTACCAATGAATCCTTATTACATCCGAAGATGATGTCATCTACATAGACCAACACGATGAGCAAATCATTATCCTATGTTTTGATATATAGATTGTTGTCAATTGTTCCTCTCTTGAACCCTTTGTCTTTGAGATACGTATCCAGTCTATGATACCATGCTCGAGGAGCTTGTTTTAACCCATATAAAGCTTTCTTTAGCTTGCATACTAAGTTAGGGTTATTAGACAGTTCTAAACCCTCTAGTTTTTCCATATAGATTTCTTCATTTAAATCTCCATTTAGAAAATCTGACTTGACATCCATTTGATAGACTTTAAACCTTTTATGATAAGCATAGGCAAGAAATATTCTGATAGCTTCTAACCTTGCTATGGGCGCAAATGTTTCATCAAAATCTAGTCCTTCTATTTGAGCATAGCCTTTACAGACCAATCTTGCTTTGTTCCTGACAACTTGTCCCTGCTCATTCAACTTATTCTTAAAGATCCATTTGGAACCAATGATATTTTTACCTT
>ML779376.1:1774730-1792547 GCA_009831015.1 Picea engelmannii
GTTCCTGACAACTTGTCCCTGCTCATTCAACTTATTCTTAAAGATCCATTTGGAACCAATGATATTTTTACCTTCCGGTCTATGAACCATCTCCCACGTATTGTTTTTCTCAATCTGATCAAGTTCATCATTCATTTCTTTAAACCAATGGTCATCTTTTCTATCTTCATTAAAGTTTTTGGGTTCCAGCATGGATATGAAAGCTATATGTCATTGCTCGATGTTTTTGATTATCTTTCTCCTGGTTTGTACACCTTTGTCTTTTTCACCAATTATCTGACTTGCAGGATGATTATTTTGAGTGATTCTGGAGGAGGAATTTGAAGTTGCCTGTTGATTTAAGTCTGTCTGAGTATCTGTGTCTTCATCTGATTCAGAGTCTTCATTTTCTAATTCTTGGACCTATTCATCTTCACCTTTAGTTGTGTCCTCTATAGAAGACTCATTATTGTACACCTCTCTTGATGGGATTCCTTCATCAACTTTTATGTCAATACAGTCAACCATTTTATGCAGTCTCTTATTATAGCATCTGTATCCTTTACTATTTGTAGCATATCTTAAGAAGATACCTTCATCAGCCCTGTCATCATATTTTCCAAGGTTCTCATCATTATTCTTTATGTAACATTTACTCCCAAAGACTTTGAAGTGTTTAATTGAAGTAGGTCTCCCATACCACAGTTCATAAGGTGTCTTGTCACTTTGTGGTCTGAGGTGGGCTTTGTTAAGAACATGGATTGTTGTGTGTATTACTTCTACCTAGTAGGTTTGACCAATGTTCTTCTCATTCATCATTGACCTGGCCATTTGCTGCACTGTTCTGTTTTGCCTCTCAACTACTCCATTTTGTTGTGGAGTTATTGGGATTGTGTATTCTCTCTTGATCCCATGCTTATCACAAAATTCCTTGAAATCACTTGACATAAATTCTCCTCCTCTTTCTAATCCTATTGCCTTTAATCTCTTCCGTGTTTGATTCTCAATTAAAGACTTAAATATTTTAAACTTCTCAAATGCTTCAACTTTTTCCTTGAGAAAGGAAACCCAAGTAAGTCTAGAGTAATCATCAATAATCAGCATGAAGTAGTTTTCTCTCCATGTGCCTTCCTGTCTTGATGGTCCACATAAATCCATATGAACTAGTTGGAGTGGTTTATCTGTTGAAGTAAAGCTCTTGGACTTAAACGATGTCCTGGTTAGCTTTCCTACTTGGTAGGGTTTACACATCGAATATTGGGGCTTTGATATTCTTGGAAGATATTTTACTGCCTCAAGATTTTTGAGCTTGATTAAGTGGTCAAAGTTTAAATGTCCAAGTCTACTATTCCATAACCAGTTTTCATCATGTTTTCTTAGATGACACTCTTATCTATTTTCATTCATCACATATACATTATTTTCTATCCTTATGCCTTTGGCCACCACTTGTCCTGAGTTTACAGACTTTATTTTGCAGTCCTTGGATGTGAACACCATTTTACATCCTCTGTCACACATTTGACTTACACTGAGAAGATTATGTTTCAGTCCATCTACAAGTAGAACATCTTGGGATTTTCCTTTTCCATTACTTAAACTCACCATCCCTTTACCCTTTATTTTACCTGGAGCATCATTTCCAAAGGTTATGTTTCCTGATTTTCTTTCACTTAGAGATAGAAAATTACCTTTGTCTCCCATCATATGTTTGGAACATCCACTGTGTATATACCAAGGGTTCATTATTCTTTAAGCTGACAACACTAATCCACACTTGTCACTTTCTTTCTTCTTCCAAAACTTGACATTTTCAGCAGGGGAATTCAAATCTGGTTCATAGTTCCTTAATCGACAATCAACAGATTTATGCCCATAGTTATGATAGATGTAGCATTCAATCTCATTGTTCAATAGGTCAAAATTATTGTTGCAGTGTTGTCTACTCATTCATTGTTGATTATTTCTTGACCTCCTTAGTTGCATGTCTCTAGACTTAATTTGGTAATTTGCAATCTGTGAAGGTTTGTTACTTGGTTGTATCATTCTTTGTTGTGGCAAGTATTTATTCCTTTGAAATCTTAATTTCTCATGTCTAAGTCTTAAGGAACAATTTACAGCTTTGTGAACAAAGTTAGAACAGTAGAAACAATAGCCATAGAAAAATTATTTGTACCTAGAAAATTGTTGTCTTCTTTGAGCAGATCGATTTCTTCCATGTTGATGATGTCTTTCAGCAGGGAGCGCATTATTTATTTGTTCTACAGATTCAGTCCTGGCACCTTTTTCTTTACTTGTCCTGGGTGACTGATTGTCTTCCTTCGTTTCTGCAGGTTTGTTGTTGTCATTCGTTGTAGATTTGACAAACTTTATGGGTTCTTCGTTTCTTGGCTTATCACTACTTGATCCTTCTTCATAACCCAAACCAGTTTTTAGCTTTAGATTCCTTTGTTGATTCAGAATGGTGGCTAATCCTTTTGAGGCTTTGATACTTGACAGATTCTGATTATACAAGGCTTGAAACTTCTCCATCTCTTTCCTAGTTTTCACTACTTCTTGTTCTAAGGCTTCACATCTTGCCTTCTTTTCTGATAACTGTCGTTTCAAAATGTCTTCAATTTTCTTTGCCTCTTCTAATTCTACTTTTAGTAGGAAAAGTTCTTCATCAGGTTCTTTACTGTCTCTCTCGAGATGTATGAGCAATTGTCTTTGCTTTACGTTCTTAATTATTAGTCTGTCAATCTCTTCCAGTGCACTGATCAGTTCTCCTTCCATGTCAACCACAACTTCTTCATTAGCATCACTTCCTGTGCTTATATTATCATAATCCTCTTTGGACATAAGTATGAAGTCATTTAGTTTATCTTCAATAGTGTATTCATTGTCTTCATCATCTGAGGGATCATCATCATTGTTTACGCAAAGGCTTTTCTTCTTAAAGCTATTCTCTTTAAAGAAATTTATGTGTTTGTGCTTCTCCTCATCATCACATGTTTGATCCTTTCTTTTGTGGGGACATTTATTTGTAAAATGACCTATCCTACCATAGTTGAAACATTTGAAAGGTAGTTTACCTTTGTATTTACCTGATCCCTTCTTCAGTCTCTTCACAATTTTTTCTTCAATTTCATCAGGCTCTGAATCCTCATTCTTGTCTGCCTTAAATGATGCTTCTCTGGAGGTGGGTTTATCTTTAACTATTCTCATTTCATATGCAGTCAATGTTCCTAGAAGTTGATCAAACTCCAATGTTTTTAGATCATTAATTTCTTCAATAGCAGAGACCTTCGGGTTGAACCTATCGGGTAGAGATCGCAAAATTTTCTGCACTAAAGAGGGTTCCTCAATTTTCTCATCAAGCGCTTTCATTGCATTTACCATTTCTTCTACTCTCAGAAAGTATTTTCCAACAGTTTCATCTTCCTTCATCTTAAGCTGTTCAAACTATATTCTGTAGGTTTGAAGCTTGGCATCCTTTACCTTCTCATTACCTTCATAGTTGCTAATGAGTTTGTCCCACATTTCTTTGGCAGTTTCTAGGTGCATAACTTTTACGAATTCTGATTATGCAAGCCCACTCAAGATAACATTCATAGCCTTAGCGTTGGAGCTAAATTCTAGCTTTTCATCCTTATTAGCTAGTACAACTAGCTTTATATAAGCGGTATCTACCACATCCCAGACATATGCACCTAAATCCATTATGTAGGTTCTCATTCTAACTTTCCAGAAGGAAAAGTTTGTTCCATTGAACAGAGGGGCCTTATTGGTTGAATTTCCTTCATGGCTTGACATGTTTAACCTCTAGGATCTACCCTTAGATAAAAGGGGTCGGATCTGATACCAATTGTTGAGCAACTGAGAGGGGGGTGTGAATCAGTTGTTACTGGGCCTAAACAATTATGCTTATTTTAAATTCTTTACATAGCGTTTAATGACAGTCACAATAATGCAAGGAAGTAAGCAATAGAACATTCAGCATCAGTCACACATATGAGATACACCAAGACAGATATTTCCTAAGGAAACCCATACAAGGTAAAAACCTCTTCTTCTTTATATGATAAGTAATATTTACATTCTTTACATTATCATACATATGAGCACCAACTCATAATGAGGCTACAACCTCTATTTTGAAAGATGCTACTTGCTGAGAGTGCCAACTCTCTATATTCTCTAGCACCAACTAGAAGGAAGCACCAACTCCCTGGTTTCTCTAGCACCAACTAGAAGGAAGCACCATCTCCCCGGTTTCTCTAGCACCAACTAGAAGGAAGCACCAACTCCCCAGTTTCTCTAGCACCAACTAGAAGGAAGCTACAACTCCCTGTGTTCAAGCACCCACTTGAACCTCTGAGGACAACAGTCCTCCATAGCACCTCCCTACTACCCTAAAATATAAATATTTGTTATTATGACTTATTATAGCGATATAAAGTTCTTCAATGGCTTACCAGTCTCATCACTATTCTACTACACTGCGTTGCTCTGTCTACATTAGTGTCTTCTGCACACTCCTTCCGCTTTCTATTCTTTTTCCTCTTATGCTCTCTGCGCCATGTCCCTTCAATGCACCAATCCCCTTCTATACATTTCTCTTACTGCGCTCTTCCTCCTTCTTCACACCTCAATCACACCCAACAACAACCACACCGATCTCTTCTTTTTTCTACATTCTTATAGTCTTTGTGCTCCCTTGTGCATGCAATATGCGCCATGTTCCTATATTCTCTCCCCCTGCGACTGTTCTCCACATCTGGGTGTTTTCTCACACTACCCTCTACCATGGATTTTTCCCTACAACCTCTCCCCCCTCTCTCTATCCTGCATCTCCTCCTCATGTTGAGTACTCTACCAAATCATCATTGCAACTATTCAGCTTCTCTGGCAGTTTAACCCACGCGTCCAACATCACTAGGTGTTATGCTAAGATTTCTCAGCCTCTGACAATTGAGACTCTTCGTCTTTTCTATCATAGTCGAGATAATCCCTCTATTGCATTTATAGGCTTCAACACTCATCCATGTCTCAATCGCCTCTAAGAATAGTCTTAAATCACTGGAAGATGCCTCGAGCCTCTTCATCTTCTCTGGCGATCATTCTGAGGCCTCTTCAAGTCCTCTGGCAGAAACCATTAGTCCTTTCTAGCAGTTACACTGGGAAGTGCAACAGTAGCCCTTCGATCATATTCAAGTTCACCTGCACCATTGTATGGAGTTTGTAGGGTCTTGTGTTTAATTTTCCATTTCGTATTTCGCCATTTTGGGATTCCTGTGGTTAAGGTTTGTTTACACTTCACGTAATGATCCCCAAAACTCCGATATTGAGCTTGGTTGCACTATCTCCTTCCTCCATCTTCTGTCGATGTGACCAACGACTATGACCACAGGCTGAGCCAAAACATGTTTCGCATTTCGTCATTTCGACAATCCTCTTGTGAGGCATCTTGACTCTCCAAGTCACAATCTCCGAAACTCCGAAAAAGGAGATTTCTGCTTCAATCTTTTCTCTACAGCTCTTCGACAATGTGACCACCATTGTTGACCGAGCGCTTATCCATAAAGCACTTTCATGATTTAGCAATTCGACATTTTGGCATCCTTGATGCGAAGATTTCTTTACGCTCCATGCCCGATCCACGAAACTCCGAAATGGAGCTTGCTGCTTTGAGTTCTCTTGTACAATTCTTTGATGATGTGACCACTAGAATATGACCCCTCTTCAATCACACAAGCACTTCAATATCCAGATCAATGGTCCTCGATCCGTGGTGATCGGACAACTATCCTCTGCCCTGGGACTTCAGCCTTCGGGACTTTGGGAGAGTGATGGAGTTAAAACTCCCAAAGAAAAAACTCCCGCAGTGAGGTCAGTATTGCATCACTCGATGACATGTTGTGACCCGAGTGGCTATCATGTGCCACTCAAAATTGTGATTTCCAGTGGCTTGAAATGCCAAATCAACTTGACACTTGTCGTTTTCTGATCGTGCCACGTCTCATAGTCTTCCACCTATCCTTTCTGACATGGTCTGCCACATTCACCTTCTAGATCTGTCGGCCCAGATCACTTCGCGATTTCTCATATTTCAATTTCGAGATTCTTGATGTGTATGTTCTTCACTTCCAAGTCTCGGTCCGCAAAACTCCGAAATGGAGTCAGATCATTTTTTCATCTTTTTGCACTTCGCAACTTTGGTACTCCTGTGATGAGAAATCTCGACACTTGACTCCTCCATCTCCCGGTATCCGAAACTCCGAAATAGAGTCGGATCAACGGTCCAGAAAAAACTTCGATCTAACAGCTAAGGTTGTTTCTCCATTTTTCATATCGTGAGTTCGAGAGGTTAGGGAACCCCATTCCTTTAACTTTTCAGTCAGTGAAAGGATGATATTTCACCACATATCCTTCTTGGATCAACGGTCTAGTTTTGTCCTCAATCCAACGGTTGAGATTATGCCATGTTTTAGCATATCGCGATTTCGCATTTCGCGACTTCGAGACTCCTGTAGTAAGAGTTCTTGACATCCCCAACTCCCGGTATCCAAAATTGTCTCCTGCTTTCGGGATTTTGGCGTTTCGCATTTCGCGATTTCAGGACTCCTGTGGTGAAGTGTTTTGACAATTCAACTCTTGGTATCCAAAAATCTGAAATGGAGTTTACGCTTATGATCTTTCCATGCAATTATCCCTATGCTACTGATCTTCCTTTCCTGCCTATTTTCCATCAAATAAGCAAGCATGCTCTTGCACTCTTCGTGCACCTCTGCACTATCTATTCTGAGCTTACGTTGTCCCTATTTTTCCATCATTGTATACTCTGATCTTTCTATCAATGAAAAGCACATCTGCCTGAAAACATGCCAACAATCTCCCCCATTGGCATTGATGGAAATCCTAAATGACTGCACTAATCTGTTTGGACCTCCAACTGTAGCATTCGGTCCAGACCACTCCTTTTCTCCCCCTTTGACATCAATGTCAAAGACAACATAATCCCCCTAATCTGTTGCAGTATTTTTAGGAGGTATCAGATATTCAATCAATACAAATCTCCCCCTAATAGGATGGACTCTCTTAGGTGTGAGACGGGATAACACCCAGCTTCTGACGGAGATATTCAAATGGTGTCTTGGATATGGGTTTAGTAAATATGTCTGCAATTTGTTCTGTGGTTGGAATGTAATGGATCTGAACAACCATATTGGTGACCTGCTCTCTCAGAAGATGGTATTTTATAGGAATATGCTTGGTCTTAGAGTGGAATACAGGATTCTTAGACATGCCAATGGCACTAGTGTTATCGCAATGAATAGGGATCGGTGCAGCGTATTTTACCTCCAAGTCTGCAAGTGTCTAAATCATCCATAATACTTGAGTGCAACAGGTAGCACCAGCAATGTACTCTGCCTCTATAGTTAATAAAGAAATGGAACCTTGCTTTTTACTAAGCCATGCTACTAATGAGTCACCCAAGAAGAATGCTCCTCCACTGGTATTTTTTCTCTCATCAACAAAGTTTGCCCAATCTGCATCTGAATAAGCAGTTAACTGAAAATTCTGATTTCTAGGATACCACAGACCATAAGTCATTGTTTCTTTCAAATACCTGAATATCCTTTTGACATCTTGCAAATGACTCTGTTTAGGTGCAGATTGATATCTTCCTACCATTCCAACAGCATGCATTATGTCTAGGTGAGATGCTGTGATGTACAGCAGGCTGCCTATCATTGACCTATATGAACTTTGATCAACATCAGGTGAGTCATCATCCTTGCTTAATTTTCATCCAGTAACCATAGGTGTACCCACAGGTTTAGAATATTCCATTTGAAACCTTTTCAACATTTCTCTTAGATATTTTTCTTGAGAAATGAACATCCCTTCAGACCTCTGAGTAATTTGCAGACCAAGAAAAAATGACAATTCACCTATCATAGACATTTCAAACTCAGACTCCATGGCAGAAGTAAACCATTTTACCAATGAATCCTTATTACATCCAAAGATGATGTCATCTACATAGACCAACATGATGATCAAATCATTATCCTCTATTTTGATATATAGATTGTTGTCCACTATTCCTCTGTTGAACCCTTTGTCTTTGAGATACATATCCAGTCTATGATACCAGGCTCGAGAAGCTTGTTTTAACCCATATAAAGCTTTTTTTAGCTTGCATACTAAGTCAAGGTTATCAGATAGTTCGAAACCCTCTGGTTATTCCATATATACTTCTTCATTTAAATATCTATTTAGAAAAGTTGACTTGACATCCATTTGATAGACTTTAAACCTTTTATGACAAGCATAGGCAAGAAATATTCTGATAGCTTCTAACCTTGCTACGGGCGCAAATGTTTCATCAAAATCCAGTCCTGCTATTTGAGCATAGCCTTTACAAACCAATCTTGCTTTGTTCCTAACAACTTGTCCCTGCTCATTCAACTTATTCTTAAAGATCCATTTGAAACCAATGATATTTTTACCTTTCGGTCTATGAACCATCTCCCACTTATTGTTTTTCTCAATCTGATCAAGTTCATCATTCATTGCTTTAACCCAATGGTCATCTTTGCTAGCTTCATTAAAGTTCTTGGGTTCCAGCATGGATATGAAATCTATATGTCATTGCTCGATGTTTTTGATTATCTTTCTCCTGGTTTGTACACCTTTGTCTTTTTCACCAATTATCTGACTTGCAGGATGATTCTTTTGAGTGATTCTGGAGGAGGAATTTGAAGTTGCATGTTGATTTAAGTATGTCTAAGCATCTGTGTCTTCATCTAATTCAGAGTCTTTGTTTTCTGATTCTTGGACCTGTTCATCTTCAGCTTTAGTTGTGTCCTCTATAGAAGACTCATTGTTGTACACCTCTCTTGCTGAGATTCCTTCCTCAACTTTTACGTCAATACAATCAACCATTTTATGCAGTCTCTTATTATAGCATCTGTATCCTTTACTGTTTGTAGCATATCCTAAGAAGATACCTTCATCAACCCTGTCATCATATTTTCCAAGGTTCTCATCATTATTCTTTATATAACATTTACTCCCAAAGACTTTGATGTGTTTGATTGAAGTAGGTCTCCCATACCACAGTTCATAAGGTGTCTTGTCACTTTGTAGTCTGAGGTGGGATTTGTTAAGAACATGGACTGTTGTGTATATTACTTCTACCCAGTAGATTTGACCAATGTTCTTCTCATTCATCATTGACCTGGCCATTTGCTGCACTGTTCTGTTTTGCCTCTCAACTACTCCATTTTGTTGTGGAGTTCTTGGGATTGTGTATTCTCTCTTGATCCCATGCTTATCACAGAATTCCTTGAAATCACTTGACATAAATTCTCCTCCTCTGTCTAATCTTACTGCCTTTAACCTCTTGCCTGTTTGATTCTCAGTTAAAGCCTTAAATATTTTAAACTTCTCAAATGCTTCATCTTTTTCCATGAGAAAGGAAACCCAAGTAAGTCTAGAGTAATCATTAATAACCAGCATGAAGTAGTTTTCTCTCCCTGTGCCTTCATGTCTTGATGGTCCACATAAATCCATATGAACTAGTTGGAGTGGTTTCTCTGTTGAAGTAAATCTCTTCGACTTAAATGGTGTCTTGGTTAGCTTTCCTACTTGGCAGGTTTACACATCGAATCTTGGGGCTTTGATATTCTCAAAAGATATTTTACTGCCTCAAGATTTTTTATCTTAATTAAGTGATCAAAGTTTAAATGTCCAAGTCTCCTATGCCATAACTAGCTTTCATCATGCTTGCTTAGATGACACGCTTCTCTATTTTCTTTCATCACATATACGTTATTTTTTGTCCTTATGCCTTTGGCCACCACTTGCCATGAGTTTACAAACTTTATTTTGCAGTCCTTGGATGTGAACACCACTTCCCATCCTCTGTCACACATTTGACTTACACTGAGAAGATTATGTTTCAGCCCATCTACAAGTAGAACATCTTGGGCTTTTCCTTTTCCATTACTTAAACTCACCATCCCTTTACCCTTTATTTTACCTGGAGCATCATTTCCAAAGGTTACATTTCCTAATTTTATTTCACTTAGAGATAGAAACTGACCTTTGTCTCCCATCATATGTTTGGAGCATCCACTGTCTATATACCAAGGGTTCATTTTCTTTGAGCTGACAACAGTCATCCACACTTGTCACTTTCTTTCTTCTTCCAAAACTTGACATTTTCAGCAGGGGAATTCAAATCCGGTTCATAGTTCCTTAATCGACAGTCAACAGATTTATGTCCATAGTTATGACAGATGTAGCATTCAATCTCATTATTCAATAGGTCAAAATTATTGTTGCAGCGTTGTCTACTCATTGACTGTTGATTATTTCTTGACCTCCTTAGTTGCATGTCTCTGGACTTAATTTGGCAATTTGCAATCTGTGAAGATTTGTTACTTGGTTGTATCATTCTTTTTTGTGGAAAGTATTTATTCCTTTGAAATCTTAATTGCTCATTTCTAAGTCTTAAGGAAAAATTTACAGCTTTGTGACCAAAGTTAGAACAGTAGAAACAATAGCCATAGAAAAATTCTTTGTACCTAGAAAATGGTTGTCTTCTTTGAGCAAATCGATTTCTTCCATGTTGATGACGCCTTTTAGCAGGGAGCACATTATTTATTTGTTCTACAGATTCAGTCCTGGCACCTTTTTCTTTATTCGTCCTGGGCGGTTGATTGTCTTCCTTTGTTTCTGCAGGTTTGTTGTTGTCATTGGTTGCAGATTTGACAAACTTAATGGGTTCTTCGTTTCTTGGCTTATCACTACTTGATCCCTCTTCATAACCCAAACCAGTTTTGATCTTTGGATTTCTTTGTTGATTAAGAATGGTGGGTAATCCTTCTGAGGCTTTGATACTTGACAGATTCTAATTATATAAGGCTTGAAACTTCTCCATCTCTTTCCTAGTTTTCACTACTTCTTGTTCTAAGGCTTCACATCTTGCCTTCTTTTCTGATAACTGTCGTTTCAGAATGTCTTCGATTTTCTTTGCCTCTTTTAATTCCACTTTTAGTACAACATGGTCTTCATCAGGTTCTTTACTGTCTTTCTCAAATTGTATCAGCAATTGTCTTTGCTTTATGTTCTTAATTATTAGTCTGTCAATCTCTTCCAGTGCACTGATCAGTTCTCCTTCCATGTCAACCATAACTTCTTCTTCATAAGCATCACTTCCTGTGCTTATATTATCATAATCCTCTTTGGACATAAGTATGAAGTCATTTAGTTTATATTCAATAGTGGAGTCATAGTCTTCATCATCTGAAGGATCATCATCATTGTTTACGCAAAGACTTTTATTCTTAAAGTTATTCTCTTTAAAGAAATGTGTGTTTGTGCTTCTCCTCATCATCACATGTCTGATCATTTCTTTTGTGGGGACATTTATTTGCAAAATGACCTATCCTACAATAGGTGAAACATTTGAAAGGTAGTTTACCTTTTGTATTTTCTTGATCCCTTCTTCAGTCTCTTCACAAATTTTGCTTCAATTTCATCAGGCTCTGAATCCTCATTCTCGTCTGCCTTAAATGATGCTTCTCTGGAGTTGGGTTTATCTTTAACTATTCTAATTTCATATGTAGTCAATGTTCCTAGAAGTTGATCAAACTCTAAGGTTTGTATATCATTAATTTCTTCAATAGAAGAGACCCTCGGGTTGAACCTATCTGGTAGAGATCTCAAAATTTTCTGCACTAAAGAGGGTTCCTCAATTTTCTCACCAAGTGCTTTCATTGTATTTACCATTTCTTCTACTCTCAGAAAGTATTTTCCAATAGTTTCATCTTCCTTCATATTCATCTATTCAAACTGTATTCTGTAGGTTTGAATCTTGGCGTCCTTTACCTTCTCATTACCTTCATAATTGCTAATGAGTTTGTCCCACATTTCTTTGGCATTTCCTAGGTGCATAACTCTTATGAATTCTGCTTTTGCAAGCAAACCAAAGATAACATTCATAGCCTTAGCGTTGAAGCTAAATTCTAGCTTGTCATCCTTATTAGCTAGTACAACTGGCTTTACATAACCAATATCTACCACATCTCGGACATCTGCACCTAAAGCCATTATGTAGGTTCTCATTCTAACTTTCCAGAAGGCAAAGTTTGTTCCATTGAACAGAGGGGCCTTATTGGTTGAATTTCCTTCATGGCTTGACATGTTTAAGCTCTAGGATCTACCCTTAGATAAAAGGGGTTGGCTTTGATACCAATTGTTGAGCAACTGAGAGGGGGGGGTGAATCAGTTGTTACTAGGCTTAAACAACTATGCTTATTTTAAACTCTTTACACAACATTTAATGACAGTCACAATAATGCAGGGAAGTAAGAAATAGATCATTCAACATCAGTCACACATATGAGATACACCAAGACAGATATTTCCAAAGGAAACACATATAGGGTAAAAACCTTTTCTTCTCTATATGATATGTAATCTTTACATTCTTTACATTATCATACATATGAGCACCAACTCATAATGAGGCTACAACCTCTGTTTTGCAAGCTACTACTTGTTGAGAGCACCAACTCTCTAGATTCTCTAGCACCAACTAGAAGGAAGCACCAACTCCTTGGTTTCTCTAGCACCAACTAGAAGGAAGCACCAGCTCCCTAGTTTCTCTAGCACCAACTAGAAGGAAGCACCAACTCCCCAGTTTCTCTAGCACCAACTAGAAGGAAGCACCAACTCCCCGATTTCTCTAGCACCAAATAAAATGAAGCTACAACTCCCTATGTTAGAGCACCCACTTGAACCTCTTAGGACAACAGTCCTCCCTAGCACCTCCCTACCACCCTGAAATATAAATCTTTGCTATTATGACTTATTACAGCGATATAAAGTTCTTCAATGGCTTACCGGTCTCATCACTGTTCTTCTACACTGCGCTGCTCTATCTGGATCAGTGTCTTATGCACACTCCTTGAGATTTCTATTCTTTTTCAATTTATGCTCTCTGCGCCATTTCCCTTCAATGCGCCATTCCCCTTCTGTACATTTCTGCTGCTGCGCTCTGCCTCCTTCTTCACACCTTAATCACAGCCAACATCAACCACATTGATCTCTTCATTGTTGAACATTCTGATAGTCTTTGTGCTCCTTATGCATGCAATATGCACCATGTTCCTGTATGTTCTTCCCTTGCCACTATTCTCCACATCGGGGTGTTTTCTCGCACTTCCCTCTACCACGAATTTTTCCCTATAGCCTCTCCCCCCTCTCTCTATCCTTCATCTCCTCCTCATGTCGAGTACTCTACCTGATCATCATTGCAACTCTTCAACTTCTATGGCAGTTTAACCCACGCGTCCATCATCACTGGGTGTTATGCTAATATTTCTTAGCCTCTGGCAGTTGGGACTCTTCATCTTCTCTATCATAGTCGAGTTAATCCCTCTGTTTCATTTACAGGCTTCAACGCTCATCCATGTCTCAATCGCCTCTAATAATAGTCTTAAATCACTGGAAGGTGCCTCGAGCCTCTTCATCTTCTCTGGCGATCATTCTGAGGCATCTTCAAGTCCTCTAGTAGAAACCATCAGTCGTTTCTAGCAGTTACACAAGGAAGTGCAACAGTAGCCCTCCGATCATATTCAAGTTCAGCTGCACCATTGGATGGAGTTCGTAGGGTCTTGCATTTAATTCGTCGTTTCATATTTCGAAATTTCAGGATTCTTGTGGTTAAGGTTTCTTTACGCTTCATGTACTGATCCCTGAAACACTGAAATTGAGCTTGGTTGCACTAGCTCCTTCCTCCATCTTCTATCGATGTGACCAATGGCTGTGAACACAGGCTGAGCCAAAACGTGTTTCACATTTTGGCATTTCGGAAATCCTGTTGGGAGGCATCTCGACTCTCCAAGTTGCGATCTCTAAAACTCCAAAAAAGGAGCTTTCCACTTCAAGATTTTCTCTACAACTCTTCGACGATGTGACCACCATCGGTGACCAAGCGCTTATCCATAAAGCGCTTTTGTGATTTCACAATTCAGAATTTCAGCATCCTTGATGCGAAGATTTCTTTACGCTCCATGCCCGATCCCTGAAACTTCGAAATGGAGCTTTCCTCTTCGAGTTATCTTCTACAGTTCTTTGACGATGTGACCAACGGAATATGACTCCTCTTCAATCACACAAGTGCTTCAATCTCCAGATCAACGGTACTTGATCTGTGGTGATCGAATGACTATCCTCTACCCTGGGACTTCATCCTTCGTGACTTTGGGGGAGTTATGGAGTTAAAAATCCCGAAGAAAAAACTCTCAAGGTGAGGTCAGTCTTGCATCACTTGATGATGTTTCATGACCCGAGTGGTTGTCACGTGTCACTCAGAATTGTGATTTCCAGTGGCCTTAAATGCCAAATCAACTTGACACTTGTCATTGTCTGCTTGTGCCACGTCTCATAGTCTTCCACCTGTCCTTTCTGACGTGGTATGCCACATTCACCTCCTTGATCTGTCGACCCAGATCACTTCACGATTTTGCATATCATGATTTCAGAATTCTTGATGTGAATGTTCTTCACATCCAAGTCTCGGTCTATAAAACTCCGAAATGGAGTCAGATCAGCTTTTCATCTTTTCGCACTTCACAACTTCAGGACTCCTGTGATGAGGAGTCTCGACACTTGACTCCCCCATCTCTGAGTATCCAAAACTATGAACTGGAGTCAGATCAACGATCCAAATCAAACTTTGATCTGACAGCTAAGGTTATTTCGCAATTTCGCGTATCGCGAGTTCGATAGGTTAGGGAACCCCGTTCCTTTGAATTTCTAGTCAGCGAAAGGATGATCTTTCGCCATGTATCCTTCTTGGATCGATGGTCTAGTTTTTTCCTTGATCCAATGGTTGAGATTATATCGTGGTTTAGCATACCGCGATTTCACATTTCACGACTTCGGGACTCCTGTAGTAAGAGTTCTTGACATCCCCAACTCCCGGTATCCGAAACTTCCTCCTGCTTTCGAGATTTTGGCATTTCGCATTTCACTATTATGGGACTCCTGTGGTGAAGTGTTTTGACACTTCAACTCCCAGTATCTGAAACTCTGAAATGGAGTTTACGCTTATGATCTTTCCATGCAATTATCCCTGCATTGTTGATATTCCTTACCTGCCTGTTTTCCATCAAATAAACATGCAAACTCTTGCACTCTTCATGCACCTCTGGACTATCTCTTCTGAGCTTACATTGTCCCTATTTTTCCATCGCTGCATACTCTGATCTTGGCATCAATGAAAAGCACATCTGCCTGAAAATATGCCAACACTTTCCATTACAAAACTTGGTCAATGAGATAGTATTTTATTGATTTGAGCTTCAAATCTCTTACCTTGTTCTTCTCCAAACCATCAAGAGGCTACAACTTCTATCAAAAATATATAATGTCCTTGTACCAAGTGCATTCTCCCAATTGAGGGCTGACTTGAGAACCTTTATCAAGCAACTCAGCTTACTTATTTTCTGAGCTAGTGTTTATGAAATTAACCCCCAAATCTTTGCAATTTGATTCAGCCAGCAACCTAGCTAAACCTTGGCCTTTAACAAATTTGGTGGGCTTTACTTCAAGATCAAATTCAATAATATTGGTGATCCATTTGTTCCACCTTCCATCTATATCAGGTTGAATAAGAATTTATTTCATCAAGGTTGAAGGGATGTATGCAATAACTTTTGAATGCAGCACACATACTATGAAATCCTTCAGGGATTTGACCAAAGCATAGGCCTCCTTTTCCATGATGTCATATCTTATCTCAGCATCCCTCAATGCCCTGCTGAAAAAGGCAATATGTTGATCTAACCCTTCTTCTTTTTTCTACAGTAAAACAATTGCTATTGTGTCAAATGAAGAAAAAGAAAATATCAAAAAATCCTTGGAGTAGTCAAGGATAATGAGAACAAATGCTTCAGTCAAATCCCTCTTGATTTGATCAAAATAATTTCAATATTTAGTAGTCCATTTGACTTCATTTCCTTTCCTCAACATGGTTGTAATATACTTTACCAATTCAGCAAAATTCCAAACAAACCTTCTCAAAAACTTTATTTTCCCCAAGAAAGACTAAACTTCTTTCTTGGATATATGAAGAGATAAGGTCTGGATGTCTTGTACTTTGTTGGGATCAATTCTTACCCCTTCATCTCATACAATGTGCCCCAATAATTTCCCCTCCTTCATAGCAAACAATGACTTTTTAGAATTGAGAGAGACAAAATTTTATGCACTTCAAGAAGACCTTTTTCAAATGATGATAGTGTTCTTTATCAGATTGTGAGAACATTGTTATGTCATCCAAATAAATGACTGCAAACTTGTCCTTCTCCCCAATAAATCCAATGTCCATGGCTCACTGAAAGGTCTCTCTTGCGTTCATCAATCGAAAGGGCATTTTTGCATACATGAATGTGCCCCAAGGAGTAGTGAAGGTTGTCTTCTCTCTATCTTCAGGAAAAACAGAGATCTGATTGTAGCCAGAAAATACATCAATCATAGATATCCTAAATGAACCGGTCACCCTTTGCAATATGTTCTCCATCTTGGGTAATGGGTAATTATCTTTCTTGGAGCTTCGACTCAAATTTATGAAATCGAGACAAAGTCTGATTTCTCCATTCTTCTTTCTCACTGTGACCAAGGTGGCCACCCATTCAGAATATCACAAATGAATGATAATCTTGGCATCCAAAATATTTTTTACCTCTTTTTCCATAATAGGCAGTAGCATAGGATTTATATGTCTCAACTTCTTCCCAAATGGTTTGGTCTCTTCCTTCAAAGGGATACTATGTTCAATTATTATTGTGTCGTATGTCTTCAGATCTTCATATGTCTAGGAAAACACATCAACAAACTCTTTTAACAACTTAACATACTCAGCCCTATGTTCCTTTGACAATTTGCTAGACAACTTGACATATTTTGGGTGCTCTGTTGTACCCACATTACATTCAGCCACATCAGCAATATCATTTGAACCTTTAACCTTCACAAAAACATCATTACTGTCGAACAACATCTCCAACAGAACTAGTCCTTTTGGAATATGATTACTAGGCAACTGAACAATATGATGATTAGCAATTTTATTTAGAAAAACATCAGCATGAGGGTTATTTTCATAATCATGATCTTGATCAATATGTAATTCAAAAAAATCATCAACAATCTCAAGAAATATTTTAATCTCAAGGTCATCCTCAAATACCTCCCAATGTTTGACATTGTCTGGAATATAGGGTCTATACTTCACTTATACATCATATTTGAGTTTAGGTGGAAAAGAGACTCTAAAATTACTTGCTGAAACAACCAAAGAATCAACCATGGTGTTCTCCTCTCTTGGAACAAATGAAATATTAAAAGATAAGAAGAAATTGTCAATAAGATCTCAAACTTCATTCCTGAAAGTCCTTAGCCTAGGGTGTTTAGCTTGATACATATTTTTGATTTGATGAACAATTAATTCAGCATCTCCAAACATTGCTAGCTCTTCAATTCCCATGTCTTTGGCAGCCCTTAAACCCAAAATAAGAGCTTCACTCTGCGACATTATTGGTAGTTTCAATATTGTAATACCACAAGGAAGAGCCCCAGTTAGGCAACAGAGGCTTATAAGCAGGTAGGCTTATGTGTTAGTATGTCAAAGAGCCTAGGTGTTAAAGGCCAGGAGCCTATTTTCTACATGTAAATATTCATATTATTAATATAAAAAACTCACTACATGTAGAACGACCACGATAAAAGAGAATGGGGGACTATAATCCACTAGGCTAGGTAAGGGAGAGG
>ML779376.1:1794997-1818540 GCA_009831015.1 Picea engelmannii
TTCCATGTCAACCACAACTTCTTCTTCATTAGCATCACTTCCTGTGCTTATATTATCATAATCCTCTTTGGACATAAGTATGAAGTCATTTAGTTTATCTTCAATAGTGGAGTCATAGTCTTCATCATCTGAAGGATCATCATCATTGTTTACGCAAAGACTTTTCTTCTTAAAGTTATTCTCTTTAAAGAAATTTATGTGTTTGTGCTTCTCCTCATCATCACATGTCTGATCATTTCTTTTTTGGGGACATTTATTTGCAAAATGACCTATCCTAAAATAGGTGAAACATTTGAAAGGCAGTTTACCTTTTGTATTTTCATGATCCCTTCTTCAGTCTCTTCACAAATTTTTCTTCAATTTCATCAGGCTCTGAATCCTCATTCTCGTCTGCCTTAAATGATGCTTCTCTGGAGTTGGGTTTATCTTTAACTATTCTAATTTCATATGCAGTCTATGTTCCTAGAAGTTCATCAAACTCTAAGGTTTTTATATCATTAAGTTCTTCAATAGAAGAGACCCTCAGGTTGAACCTATCTGGTAGAGATCTCAAAATTTTCTGCACTAAAGAGGGTTCCTCAATTTTCTCACCAAGTGCTTTCATTGCATTTACCATTTCTTCTACTCTCAGAAAGTATTTTCCAACAGTTTCATCTTCCTTCATATTCAGCTATTCAAACTGTATTCTGTAGGTTTGAAGCTTGGTGTCCTTTACCTTCTCATTACCTTCATAATTGCTAATGAGTTTGTCCCACATTTCTTTGGCATTTCCTAGGTGCATAACTCTTATGAATTTTTCTTCTGCAAGAAAACTCAAGATAGCATTCATAGCCTTAGCGTTGAAGCTAAATTATAGCTTGTCATCCTTATTAGCTAGTACAACTGGCTTTACATAACCAATATCTACCACATCTCAGACATCTGCACCTAAAGCCATTATGTAGGTTCTCATTCTAACTTTCCAGAAGGAAAAGTTTGTTCCATTGAACAGAGGGGCCTTATTAGTTGAATTTCCTTCATGGCTTGACATGTTTAAGCTCTAGGATCTACCCTTAGATAAAAGGGGCTGGCGCTGATACCAATTGTTGAGCAACTGAGAGGGGGGGGTGAATCAGTTGTTACCGGGCTTAAACAACTATGATTATTTTAATCTCTTTACACAACATTTAATGACAGTCACAATAATGCAGGGAAGTAAGAAAAAGATCATTCAACATTAGTCACACATATGAGATACACAAAGACAGATATTTCCAGAGGAAACACATATAGGGTAAAATCCTCTTCTTCTTTATATGATAAGTAATCTTTACATTCTTTACATTATCATACATATGAGCACCAACTCATAATGATGCTACAACCTCTGTTTTGCAAGCTTCTACTTGTTGAGAGCACCAACTCTCTATATTATCTAGCACCAACTAGAAGGAAGAACCAACTATCTGGTTTCTCTAGCACCAACTAGAAGGAAGCACCAACTCCCCAGTTTCTCTAGCACCAACTAGAAGGAAGCACCAACTCTCCATTTTCTCTAGCACCAACTAGAAGGAAACACCAACTCTCTGGTTTCTCTAGCACCAACTAAAAGGAAGCTACAACTCCCTATGTTCAAGCACCCACTTGAACCTCTTAGGACAACAGTCCTCCCTAGCACCTCCCTACCACCCTGAAATATAAATCTTTGCTATTATGACTTATTACAGCGATATAAAGTTCTTCAATGGCTTACCGGTCTCATCACTATTCTGCTACACTGCGCTGCTCTATCTAGATCAGTGTCTTATGCACACTCCTTGAGATTTCTATTCTTTTTCCTTTTATACTCTCTGTGCCATTTCCCTTCAATGCACCATTCCCCTTCTGTACATTTCTGTTGCTGCGCTCTGCCTCCTTCTTCACACCTCAATCACACCCAACATCAACCACATCAATCTCTTCTTTGTTCAGCATTCTGATAGTCTTTGTGCTCCTTGTGCATGCAATATGCACCATGTTCCTGTATGCTATCCCCTTGCCACTATTATCCACATCGGGGTGCTTTATCGCACTTCCCTCTGCCACGAATTTTTCCCTATATCCTCTCCCCCCTCTCTTTATCCTTCATCCCCTCCTCATGTCAAGTACTCTACCTGATCATCATTGCAACTCTTCAACTTCTCTGGTGGTTTAACCCATGCGTCCATCATCACTGGGTGTTATGCTGAGATTCCTTAGCCTCTGGAAGTTGAGACTCTTCATCTTCTCTATCATAGTCGAACTAATCCCTCTGTTGCATTTATAGGCTTCAATGCTCATCCATGTCTCAATCGCCTCTAATAATAGTCTTAAATCACTGGAAGGTGCCTCGAGCCTCTTAATCTTCTCTGGTGATCATTCTGAGGCATCTTTAAGTCCTCTAGTAGAAACCATCAGTTGTTTCTAGCAGTTACACAGGGAAGTACAACAGTAGCCCTCCGATCATATTCAAGTTCACCTGCACCATTGGATGGAGTTCTCAGTGTCTTGCATTTAATTCATCGTTTCATATTTCGAAATTTCAGGATTCCTGTGGTTAAGGTTTCTTTACGCTTCATGTACTGATCCCTGAAACTCTGAAATTGAGCTTGGTTGCACTAGCTCCTTCCTTCATCTTCTATCGATGTGACCAATGGTTGTGACCACAGGCTGAGCCAAAACGTGTTTCACATTTTTGCATTTCGTAAATCCCGTTGGGAGGCATTTCGACTCTCCAAGTTGTGATCTCTAAAACTACAAAAAAGGATCTTTCCACTTCAAGATTTTCTCTACAACTCTTCGATGATGTAACCACCATCGGTGACCAAGCGCTTATCCATAAAGTGCTTTCGTGATTTTGCAATTCGGAATTTCAGCATCCTTGATGTGAAGATTTCTTTACGCTCCATGCCTGATCCCTAAAAATTCGAAATGGAGCTTGCCTCTTCGAGTTATATTCTATAGTTCTTTGATGATGTGACCAGTGGAATATGACCCCTCTTCAATCACACAAGTGCTTCAATCTCCATATCAATGGTCCTTGATCCGTGGTGATCGAACGACTATCCTCTACCCTGGGACTTCAGCCTTCGTGACTTTGGGGGAGTTATGGAGTTAAAAATACCGAAGCAAAAACTCTCAAAGTGAGGTCAGTCTTGCATCACTTGATGATGTTTCATGACCCGAGTGGTTGTCACGTGTCACTCAGAATTGTGATTTCCAGTGGCCTTAAATGCCAAATCAACTTGACACTTGTCATTGTCTGCTTGTTCCACGTGTCATAGTCTTCCACCTGTCCTTTCTGACGTGGTCTGCCACATTCACCTCCTTGATCTGTCGGCCCAGATCACTACACGATTTCGCATATCATGATTTTGGCATTCTTGATGTGAATGTTCTTCACTTCCAAGTCTCGGTCTATGAAATTCTGAAATGGAGTCAGATCAGCTTTTCATCTTTTCACACTTCACAACTTCAGGACTCATGTGATGAGGAGTCTCGACACTTGACTTCCCCATCTCCCAGTATCCGAAACTCCGAAATGGAGTCGGATCAACGATCCAAATCAAACGTCGATCTGACAGCTAAGGTTATTTCGCGATTTCGCGTATCGCGAGTTCGAGAGGTTAGGGAAGCCCATCCCTTTGAATTTCTAGTCAGCGAAAGGATGATCTTTTGCCACGTATCCTTCTTGGATCGATGGTCCAGTTTTTTCCTCGATCCAACGGTTCAGATTATAACGTGGTTTAGCATATCATGATTTCACATTTCACGACTTCGGGACTCCTGTAGTAAGAGTTCTTGACATCCCCAACACCCGGTATCCGAAACTTCCACCTGCTTTCGAGATTTTGGCGTTTCGCATTTCACTATTCTGGGACTCCTGTGGTGAAGTGTTTTGACACTTCAACTCCCAGTATCTGAAACTCTGAAATGGAGTTTACGCTTATGATCTTTCCATGCAATTATCCCTGCATTGTTGATATTCCTTACTTGCCTGTTTTCCATCAAATAAACAAGCACACTCTTGCACTCTTCGTGCACCTCTGGACTATCTCTTCTGAGCTTACATTGTCCCTATTTTGCCATCGCTGCATACTCTGATCTTGGCATCAATGAAAAGCACATCTGCCTAAAAATATGCCAACACTTTCCATTACAAAACTTGGTCAATGAGATAGTATTTTATTGATTTGAGCTTCAAATCTCTTGCCTTGTTCTTCTCCAAACCATCAAGAGGCTACAACTTCTATCCAAAATATATAATGTCCTTGTACCAAGTGCATTCTACCAATCAAGGGCTGACTTGAGAACCTTTATCAAACAACTCAGCTTATTGATTTTCTAAGCTAGTGTTTATGAAATTAACCCCCAAATCTTTGCAATTTGATTCACCCAGCAACCTAGCTAAACCTTGGCCTTTAACCAATTTGGTGGGCTTTATTTTAAGATCAAATTCACGAATATTGGTGATCCATTTGTTCCACCTTCCATCTATGTCAGTTTGAATAAGAATTTATTTCATCAAGGCTGAAGGGACATATGCAATAACTTTTGAATGCAGCACACATACTCTAAAATCCTTGAGGGATTTGACCAAAGCATAGGCCTCCTTTTCCATGATGTCATATCTTATCTCATCATCCCTCAATGCCCTGCTGAAAAAGGAAATATGTTGATCTAAACCTTCTTCTTTTTTCTGCAATAAAACAGTTTCTATTGTGTCAAATGAAGAAAAAGAAAATATCAAAAAATCCTTGGAGTAGTCAAGGATAATGAGAACAAATGATTCGGTCAAATCCCTCTTGATTTGATCAAAATAATTTCAAGATTTAGTATTCCATTTGACTTCATTTCCTTTCCTCAACATGGTTGTAATATACTTTACCAATTCAGCAAAATTCGAAACAAACCTTCTCAAAAACTTTATTTTCCCCAAGAAAGACTGAACTTCTTTCTTGGATATATGAAGAGATAAGGTCTGGATGTCTTGTACTTTGTTGGGATCAATTCTTACCCGTTCATCTCATACAATGTGCCCCAATAATTTCCCCTCCTTCATAGCAAACAATGAATTTTTAGAATTGAGAGAGACCAAATTTTATGCACTTCAAGAAGACCTTTTTCAAATAATGATAGTGTTCTTTATCAGATTGTGAGAACATTGTTATGTCATCCAAATAAATGACTACAAACTTGTCCTTCTCCCCAATAAATCCAATGTCCATGGCTCACTGAAAGGTCGCTCTTGCGTTCATCAATCGAAAGGGCATTTTTGCATACATGAATGTGCCCCAAGGAGTAGTGAAGGTTGTCTTCTCTCTATCTTAAGGAAAGACAGAGATCTGATTGTAGCCAGAAAATCCATCAATCATAGATATCCTAAATGAACCGGTCACCCTCTGCAATATGTTGTCCATCTTGGGTAATGGGTAATTATCTTTCTTGGATCTTCTACTCAAATTTATGAAATCGACACAAAGTCTGATTTCTCCATTCTTCTTTCTCACTGTGACCAAGTTGGCCACCCATTCAGAATATCACAAATGAATGATAATCTTGGCATCCAAAATATTTTTTACCTCTTTTTCCATAATAGGCAGTAGCATAGGATTTATATGTCTCAACTTCTTCCCAAATGGCTTGGTCTCTTCCTTCAAAGGGATACTATGTTCAATTATTATTGTGTCGTGTGTCTTCAGATCTTCATATGTCTAGGAAAACACATCAGCAAACTCTTTTAACAACTTAACATATTCATCCCTATGTTCCTTGGACAAGTTGCTAGACAACTTGACATATTTTGGATGCTCTGTTGTACCCACATTACATTCAGCCACATCAGCAATATCATTTGAACCTTTAACCTTTACAACAACATCATTACTGTCGAACAACATCACCAAAGGAACTAGTCCTTTTGGAATATGATTACTAGGCAACTGAACAATATGATGATTAGCAATTTTATTTAGAAAAACATCAGCATGAGGGTTATTTTCATAATCATGATCTTGAGCAATATGTAATTCAAAAAAATCATTAGCAATCTCAAGAAATATTTTAATCTCAAGGTTATCCTCAAATACCTCCCAATGTTTGACATTGTCTGGAATATAGGGTCTATACTTCACTTATACATCATATTTGAGTTTAGGTGGAAAAGAGACTCTAAAATTACTTGCTGAAACAACCAAAGAATCAACCATGGTGTTCTCCTCTATTGGAACAATTGAAATATTAAAAGATAAGAAGAAACTATCTTTAAGATCTCAAACTTCATTCCTGGAAGTCCTTAGCCTGGGGTGTTTAGCTTGATACATATTTTTGATTTGATGAACAATTAATTCAGCATCTCCAAACATTGCTAGCTCTTCAATTCCCATGTCTTTGGAACACTTAAACCCAAAATAAGAGCTTCATACTCTGTGACATTATTGGTAGTTTCAATATTGTAATACCCCAAGGACGAGCCCCAGTTGTATTATGAATTGTAAACATGTTTTGTAGGTTTCTGAGCTGAGAAATTATAAGCAGGTAGGCTTATGTGTTAGTAGGCCGAAGAGCCTAGGTGTTAAAGGCCAGGAGCCTATTTTCTACATGTAAATATTCATATTATTAATATAAAAAACTCACTACGTGTAGAACGACCATGATAAAAGAGAATGGGGGACTATAATCCACTAGGCTAGGTAAGGGAGAGGGGGTTGAGAGGTTGGAAAGAGGGGATAAGTCTAGGGGATTAATTGCAAGAGAACAATAATTTATAATTATTATTCCAAAGGTTGTTTAAATGGATATGTTTCTATCCTAATTTCTGGGGGACATGTCAAACAAACGTAAACTGGAGTGCATGAAGCTCCAAGAAGACAGGTGTTGACCTCGGTGCATGCAGTTAAATATGGAGGGTCGGTTCATTGGGGAGGTTCTCTCCCATTCTTTCATCCTCTACCTGAACTCGTGGGATCTCCATCATTGACCTCTGTAATTTTATTTTCACACACCCTGAAACTAGTAACCCATGGGTTTATCTGTGTCTCCTGTGAAACCCGATGCCTTGGTAATCACCTGAGCCATTCTGTGTCTTAGCAATCATTTGTTTCCATTTTCGGTGCCCATGCCCATTTTCTGTCATTTCCATCAGCCTTGTGTCAACTGAGTGTTGATGTTGTTGTGATTTCCCTCACCTACATGGAACTGTTGATGTGGTTGAAGAAGCAGGTTGTCAAGCCTATGAGAAACTCTCTCCAGGTGAGAGAGTGTGTTGATGAAGCGAGTTCTCCTGGAGGGAGTCTCATAGCTGCTACAGAGCTCTGAGAATTCTAGTTCGGCCTACTACTAAAGCCCAAGGTAAGGGAGGTGGAGCAGCCGATGGACTATGTTACAGTAAAGGTGTATACTCCTGGGGTGGGATAGGCATGTGGGGAATGAGAGTCTATGAGCAGTGGGTGTAAGTGACTCCTGGGAGAGAATCCTTCCTCTTAAACTGTATGAATTTCCTATTGACCTTACCTAGCCTAGGAATCCCTTGTCCGATGGAGTTTAGTCCCAACTCGGGGGTGACCCACTACTGAGAGTGATGAGGAGTGTGGTCTAAGGCTGGGAGGTTCATGGAAGGTATTAACGCAGTTGGTGGTTTTACTCCAGTTAAAAGATAAATATCATTTCCATGCTTAATTTGTTAAGAACCAAACATCAATATAGAAGAGAAAAACCTCAGGAAAAGTACTCAACACCTTGAAAAAGAGATAATTTCATATAATAAGCTGCTTCGAGGGGGCAACCTCCTTTTACCCCACTTAAATGTTCAAGTACAAGTTGATTCAAAATGAAAATGTCTCCTTGGTATATATAGGAGACTAGGAGGTATAATTACAACTAATGGCCTAAAGCCGACATAAATAAAATAAAATTACTAATCTAATGTGCCCCAATTAAGGGTTAATGAGCCAATATTAGGGCTTAACATGCCCCTCCCCTTTAGACAAGTGTTTTCCACAACACTTGAGTAACTCTGGATGCTTCTGTATAAAAGACTCATCTTCCCAAGTGGAATCTTCAGCCGATAGTTTCCTCCATTTAATGAGATACTCTGAAATGGATCTATTCCTCAGTTGGTGGATTCTTGTGTCAGTGATGGCTTCAGGCTACAATATGATTTTTCCTTCCTCGTCAAGTTCTGGAAATATAGTTTGAACTGGGATCTTGTCGCCTATAACCTTCTTTAAGCATGAAACATGTAAAACTGGGTGTACTCGTGAAGATGCAGGCAACTCCGATTTGTATGCCATAGTACCAATCTTTTGCAATACCTTATAAGGGCCATTGTCACACATTTGACTTACACTGAGTAGATTATGTTTCAGCCCATCTACAAGTAGAACATCTTGGGATTTTCCTTTTCCATTACTTAAACTCACCATCCCTTTACCCTTTATTTTACCTGGAGCATCATTTCCAAAGGTTACGTTTCCTAATTTGCTTTCACTTAGAGATAGAAACTGACCTTTGTCTCCCATCATATGTTTGGAGCATCCACTATCTATATACCAAGGGTTCATTTTCTTTGAGCTGACAACAGTAATCCACACTTGTCACTTTCTTTCTTCTTCCAAAACTTGACATTTTCAGCAGGGGAATTCAAATCCGGTTCATAGTTCCTTAATCGACAGACAACAGATTTATTTCCATAGTTATGACAGATGTAGCATTCAATCTCATTGTTCAATAGGTCAAAATTATTGTTGCAGCGTTGTCTACTCATTTATTGTTGATTATTTCTTGACCTCCTTAGTTTCATGTCTCTCGACTTAATTTGGCAATTTGCAATCTGTGAAGGTTTGTTACTTGGTTGTATCATTCTTTGTTGTGGAAAGTATTTATTCCTTTGAAATCTTAATTGCTCATTTCTAAGTCTTAAGGAACAATTTACAGCTTTGTGACCAAAGTTAGAACAGTAGAAACAATAGCCATAGAAAAATTCTTTGTACCTAGAAAATGGTTGTCTTCTTTGAGCAAATTGATTTCTTCCATGCTGATGACGTCTTTCAGCAGGGAGCACATTATTTCTTTGTTCTACAGATTCTGTTCCGCCACCTTTTTCTTTACTCGTCCTGGGCGGTTGATTGCCTTCCTTTGTTTCTGCAGGTTTGTTGTTGTCATTAGTTGTAGATTTGACAAACTTGATGGGTTCTTCGTTTCTTGGCTTATCACTACTTGATCCCTCTTCATAACCCAAACCAGTTTTGATCTTTGGATTCCTTTGTTGACTAAGAATGGTGGCTAATCCTTCTGAGGCTTTGATACTTGACAGATTCTAATTATATAAGGCTTGAAACTTCTCCATCTCTTTCCTAGTTTTCACTACTTCTTGTTCTAAGGCTTCACATCTTGCCTTCTTTTCTGATAACTGTCGTTTCAGAATATCTTCAATTTTCTTTGCCTCTTTTAATTCCACTTTTAGTACAACAAGGTATTCATTAGGTTCTTTACTGTCTTTCTCAAACTGTATCATCAATTTTCTTTGTTTTATGTTCTTAATTATTAGTCTGTCAATCTCTTCCAGTGCACTGATCAGTTCTCCTTCCATGTCAACCACAACTTATTCTTCATTAGCATCACTTCCTGTGATTATATTATCATAATCCTCTTTGGACATAAGTATGAATTCATTTAGTTTATCTTCAATAGTGGAGTCATAGTCTTCATCATCTGAAGGATCATCATCATTGTTTACACAAAGACTTTTCTTCTTAAAGTTATTCTCTTTAAAGAAATTGATGTGTTTGAGCTTTTCCTCATCATCACATGTCTGATCATTTCTTTTGTGGGGACATTTATTTGCAAAATGACCTATCCTACAATAGGTGAAACATTTGAAAGGAATTTTACATTTTGTATTTGCCTGATCCCTTCTTCAGTCTCTTCACAAATTTTGCTTCAATTTCATCAGGCTCCGAATCCTCATTCTTGTCTTCCTTAAATGATGCTTCTCTGGAGTTGGGTTTATCTTTAACTATTCTAATTTCATATGCAGTCAATGTTCCTAGCATTTGATCAAACTCTAAGGTTTTTATATCATTAAGTTCTTCAATATAAGAGACCCTCAGGTTGAACCTATCTGGTAGAGATCTCAAAATTTTCTGCACTAAAGAGGGTTCCTCAATTTTCTCACCAAGTGCTTTCATTGCATTTACCATTTCTTCTACTCTCAGAAAGTATTTTCCAACAGTTTCATATTCCTTCATATTCAGCTATTCAAACTGTATTCTGTAGGTTTGAAGCTTGGCGTCCTTTACCTTCTCATTACCTTCATAATTGCTAATGAGTTTGTCCCACATTTCTTTGGCATTTCCTAGGTGCATAACTCTTACGAATTATTCTTCTGCAAGCAAACTCAAGATAGAATTCATAGCCTTAGCGTTGAAGATAAATTCTAGCTTGCCATCCTTATTAGGTAGTACAACTGGCTTTACATAACCAATATCTACCACATCTCAGACATCTGCACCTAAAGCCATTATGTAGGTTCTCATTCTAACTTTCCAGAAGGCAAAGTTTGTTCCATTGAACAGAGGGGCCTTATTGGTTGAATTTCATTCATGGCTTGACATGTTTAAGCTCTAAGATCTACACTTAGATAAAAGGGGCTGGCTCTAATACTAATTGTTGAGAAACTAAGAGGGGGGGGTGAATCAGTTGTTACTGGGCTTAAACAACTATGCTTATTGTAAACTCTTTACACATCTTTTAATGACAGTCACAATAATGCAGGGAAGTAAGTAATAGATCATTCAACATCAGTCACACATATGAGATACACCAAGATAGATATTTCCAGAGGAAACACATATAGGGTAAAAACCTCTTCTTCTTTATATGATAAGTAATCTTTAGATTCTTTACATTATCATACATATGAGCACCAACTCATAATGAGGCTACAACCTCTGTTTTGAAAGCTGCTACTTTTTGAGAGCACCAACTCTCTAGATTCTCTAGCACCAACTAGAAGGAAGCACCAACACCCCGGTTTCTCTAGCACCAACTAGAAGGAAGCCCCTACTCCCAAGTTTCTCTAGCACCAACTAGAAGGAAGCACCAACTCCCCAGTTTCTCTAGCACCAACTAGAAGGAAGCACCAACTCCCAGGTTTCTCTAGCACCAACTAAAAGGAAGCTACAACTCCTTGTGTTCAATCACCCACTTGAACCTTTTAGGACAACAGTCCTCCCTAGCACATCCCTACCACCCTGAAATATAAATCTTTGCTATTATGACTTATTACAGTGATATAAAGTTCTTCAATGGCTTACCGGTCTCATCACTGTTCTGCTACACTGCGCTACTCTATCTGGATCAGTGTCTTATGCACACTCCTTGAGCTTTCTATTCTTTTTCCTTTTATTCTTTCTGCGCCATTTCCCTTCAATGCACCATTCCCCTTCTGTACATTTCTGCTGCTGCGCTCTACCTCCTTCTTCACACCTCAATCACACCCAACATCAACCACATCGATGTCTTTTTTGTTCATCATTCTGATAGTCTTTGTGCTCCTTGTGCATGCAATATGCACCATGTTCCTGTATGCTCTCCCCTTGCCACTATTCTCCACATCGGGGTGTTTTCCCACACTTCCCTCTGCCACGAATTTTACCTTATAGCCTCTCCCCCCTCTCTCTATCCTTCATCTCCTCCTCATGTCGAGTACTCTACCTGATCATCATTGCAACTCTTCAACTTCTCTGGCGGTTTAACCCACGCGTCCATCATCACTGGGTGTTATGCTGAGATTTCTCAGCCTCTGGTAGTTGAGACTCTTCATCTACTCTATCATAGTCGAGCTAATCCCTCTGTTGCATTTACAGACTTCAACACTCGTCCATGTCTCAATCGCCTCTAATAATAGTCTTAAATCACTGGAAGGTGCCTCGAGCCTCTTCATCTTCTCTAGCGATCATTCTGAGGTATCTTCAAGTCCTCTAGTAGAAACCATCAGTCGTTTCTAGCAGTTACACAGGGAAGTGCAACAGTAGCCCTCTAATCATATTCAAGTTCACCTGCACCATTGGATGGAGTTCGTAGGGTCTTGCATTTAATTCGTCGTTTCATATTTCGAAATTTCAGGATTCCTGTGGTTAAGGTTTCTTTACGCTTCATGTACTGATCCCTGAAACTCTGAAATTGAGCTTGGTTGCACTAGCTCCTTCCTCCATCTTCCATCGATGTGAGCAATGGATGTGACCAGAGGCTGAGACAAAATGTGTTTCACATTTTGGCATTTCGGAAATCCTGTTGGGAGGCATCTCGACTCTCCAAGTTGCGATCTCTAAAACTCCAAAAAAGGAGCTTTCCACTTCAAGATTTTCTCTACAACTCTTCGACGATGTGACCATAATCGGTGACCAAGCGCTTATCCATAAGGCGCTTTCGTGATTTCTCAAGTCGGAATTTCAGCATCCTTGATGCGAAGATTTCTTTACGCTCCATGCTCGATCCCTGAAACTTCGAAATGGAGCTTGCCTCTTCAAGTTATCTTCTACAGTTCTTTGACGATGTGACCAGTGGAATATGACCCCTCTTCAATCACACAAGTGCTTCAATCTCCAGATCAATGGTCCTTCATCTGTGGTGATCGAACGACTATCCTCTACCCTAGGACTTCAGCCTTCATGACTTTGGGGAAGTTATGGAGTTAAATATCCCAAAGAAAAAACTCTCAAAGTGAGGTCAGTCTTGCGTCACTTGATGATGTTTCATGACCCGAATGGCTATCACGTGTCACTCAGAATTGTGATTTCCAGTGGCCTTAAATGCCAAATCAACTTGACACTTGTCATTGTCTGCTTGTGCCACGTGTTATAGTCTTCCACCTGTCCTTTCTGACGTGGTCTGCCACATTCACCTCCTTGATCTGTCGGCCTAGATCACTTCACGATTTCTCATATCATGATTTCGGCATTCTTGATGTGAATGTTCTTCACTTCCAAGTCTCGGTCTATGAAACTCCGAAATGGAGTCAGATTAGATTTTTAGCTTTTCGCACTTCACAACTTCAGGACTCCTGTGATGAGGAGTCTCGACACTTGACTCCCCCATCTCCCAGTATCCGAAACTACGAAATGGAGTCGGATCAATGATCCAAATCAAACTTTGATCTGGCAGCTAATGTTATTTCGCGATTTCGCGTATCGCGAGTTCGAGAGGTTAGGGAACCCCGTTCCTTTGAATTTCCAGATAACGAAAGGATGATCTTTCGCCACGTATCCTTCTTGGATCGATGGTCTATTTTTTTCCTCGATCCAACGGTTGAGATTATATCGTGGTTTAGCATATCGTGATTTCACATTTCACGACTTCGGGACTCCTGTAGTAAGAGTTCTTGACATCCCCAACTCCTGGTATCCGAAACTTCATCCTGCTTTCGAGATTTTGGCGTTTCACATTTCACTATTCTGGGACTCCTGTGGTGAAGTGTTTTGACACTTCAACTCCCAGTATCTGAAACTCTGAAATGGAGTTTACGCTTATGATCTTTCCATGCAATTATCCCTGCATTGCTGATATTCCTTACCTGCCTGTTTTCCATCAAATAAACAAGCACACTCTTGCACTCTTCATGCACCTCTGGACTATCTCTTCTGAGCTTACATTGTCCCTATTTTTCCATCACTGCATACTCTGATCTTGGCATCAATGGAAAGCACATCTACCTGAAAATATGCCAACACTTTCCATTACAAAACTTGGTCAATGAGATAGTATTTTATTGATTTGAGCTTCAAATCTCTTACCTTGTTCTTCTCCAAACCATCAAGAGGCTACAACTTCTATCCAAAATATATAATGTCCTTGTACCAAGTGAATTCTACCAATCGAGGGCTGACTTGAGAACCTTTATCAAACAACTCATCTTACTAATTTTCTGAGCTAGTTTTTATGAAATTAACCCCCAAATCTTTGCAATTTGATTCAGCCAACAACTTAGCTAAAACTTGGCCTTTAACCAATTTGGTGGGCTTTATTTCAAGATCAAATTCAAGAATATTGGTGATCCATTTGTTCCACCTTCCATCTATGTCAAGTTGAATAAGAATTTATTTCATCAAGGTTGAAGGGACACATGCAATAACTTTTGAATGCAGCACACATACTCTGAAATCCTTGAGGGATTTGACCAAAGCATAGGCCTCCTTTTCCATGATGTCATATCTTATCCAAATAAATGACTACAAACTTGTCCTTCTCCCCAATAAATCCAATGTCCATGGCTCGCTGAAAGGTCACTCTTGCGTTCATCAATCGAAAGGGAATTTTTGCATACATGAATGTGCCCCAAGGAGTAGTGAAGGTTGTCTTCTCTCTATCTTCAGGAAAGACAAAGATCTGATTGTAGCCAGAAAATCCATCAATCATAGATATCCTAAATGAATCGGTCACCCTCTACAATATGTTCTCCATCTTGGGTAATGGGTAATTATCTTTCTTGGAGCTTCTACTCAAATTTATGAAATCCACACAAAGTCTAATTTCTCCATTCTTCTTTCTCACTGTGACCAAGTTGGCCACCCATTCAGAATATCACAAATGAATGATAATCTTGGCATCCAAAATATTTTTTACCTCTTTTTCCATAATAGGCAGTAGCATAGGATTTATATGTCTCAACTTCTTCCCAAATGGCTTGGTCTCTTCCTTCACAGGGATACTATGTTCAATTATTATTGTGTTGTATGTCTTCAGATCTTCATATGTCTAGGAAAACACATCAACAAACTCTTTTAACAACTTAACATATTCATCCCTATGTTCCTTTGACAAGTTGCTAGACAACTTGACATATTTTGGATGCTCTGTTGTACCCACATTACATTCATCCACATCAGCAATATCATTTGAACCTTTAACCTTCAAAAAAACATCATTACTGTCGAACAACATCTCCAAAAGAACCAGACCTTTTGGAATATGATTACTAGGCAACTAAACAATATGTTGATTAGCAATTTTATTTAGAAAAACATCAGCATGAGGGTTATTTTCATAATCATGATCTTGATCAATATGTAATTCAAAAAAATCATCAACAATCTCAAGAAATATTTTAATCTCAAGGTCATCCTCAAATACCTCCCAATGTTTGACATTGTCTGGAATATAGGGTCTATACTTCACTTATACATCATATTTTAGTTTAGGTGGAAAATAGACTCTAAAATTACTTGCCGAAACAACCAAAGAATCAACCATGGTGTTCTCCTCTCTTGGAACAAATGAAATATTAAAAGATAAGAAGAAACTGTCAATAAGATCTCAAACTTCATTCCTGAAAGTCCTTAGCCTGGGGTGTTTAGCTTGATACATATTTTTGATTTGATGAACAATTAATTCATCATCTCCAAAAATTGCTAGCTCTTCAATTCCCATGTCTTTGGCAGCCCTTAAACCCAAAATAAGAGCTTCATACTCTGCGACATTATTTGTAGTTTCAATATTGTAATACCCCAAGGACAAGCCCCAGTTGTATTATGAATTGTAAACATGTTTTGTAGGTTGGTGAGATGAGAAATTATAAGAAGGTAGGCTTATGTGTTGGTAGGCCGAAGAGCCTAGGTGTTAAAGGACAGGAGCCTATTTTCTACATGTAAATATTCATATTATTAATATAAAAAACTCACTACGTGTAGAATGACCACGATAAAAGAGAATGGGGGACTATAATCCACTAGGCTAGGTAAGGGAGAGGGGGTTGAGAGGTTGGAAAGAGGGGATAATTCTAGGGGATTAATTCCAAGAGAATAATAATTTATAATTATTATTCCAAAGGTTGTTTAAATGGATATGTTTCTATCCTAAGTTCTGGGGGACATGTCAAACAAACGTAAACTGGAGTGCATGAAGCTCCAGGAAGACAGGTGTTGACCTCGGTGCATGTAGTTAAATATGGAGGGTCAACTCATTGGGGAGGTTCTCTCCCATTCTTTCATCCTCTACCTGAACTCATGGGAACTCCAACATTGAACTCTGTAATTTTATTTTCACACACCCTGAAACCAGTAACCTATGGGTTGATCTGTGTCTCCTATGAAACCCGATTCCTTGGTAATCGCCTGAGCCATTCTGTGTCTTAGCAATCCATTGTTTACATTTTTAGTACCCATGCCCATTTTCTCTCATTTCCATCAACCTTGTGTCAACTGAGTGTTGATGTTGTTGTGATTTCCCTCACCTAGATGGAACTGTTGATGTGGTTGAAGAAGCAGGTTGTCAAGCCTATGAGAAACTCTCTCCAGGTGAGAGAGTGTGTTGAGGAAGTGAGTTCTCCTGGAGGTAGTCTCATAGCTGCTACAGAGCTCTGAGAATTCTAGTTCGGCCTACTACTAAAGCCCAAGGTAAGGGAGGTGGAGCAGCCGATGGACTGTGTGACAGTAAAGGTGTATACTCCTGGGGTGGGATAGACATGTGGGGAATGCGAGTCTATGAGCAGTGGGTGTAAGTGACTCCTGGGAGAGAATCCTTCCTCTTAAACTGTATGAATTTCCTATTGACCTTACCTAGCCTAGGAATCCCTTGCCTGATGGAGTTTAGTCCCAACTCGGGGGTGACCCACTACTGAGAGTGATGAGGAGTGTGGTCTAAGGATGGGAGGTTCATGGAAGGTATTCATGCTTAATTATCTATTTCCATGCTTAATTTGTTAGGAACCAAACATCAATATAGAATAGAAAAACCTCAGGAAAAGTAATCAACACCTTGAAAAATAGATAATTTCAGATAATAAGCCTCTTCGAGGGGGCAACCTCCTTTTATCCCAATTAAATGATCAAGTACAAGATGATTCAAAATGAAAATGTCTCCTTGGTATATATAGGAGTCTAGGAGGTATAATTACAACTAATGGCCTAAAGCCGACATAAATAAAATAACATTACTAATCTAATATGACCCAATTAAGGGTTAATGAGCCAATATTAGGGCTTAACATGCCCCTCCCCTTGAGACAAGTGTTTTCCACAACGCTTGAGTAACTCTGGATGCTTCTGTATAAAAGACTCATCTTCCCAAGTGGAATATTCAGCCGGTAGTTTCCTCCATTTAATGAGATACTCTGAAATGGATCTATTCCTCAGTTGGTGAATTCTTGTGTCAGTGATGGCTTCAGGCTCCAATATGATTTTTCCTTCCTCGTCTAGTTCTGGAAATATAGTTTAAATTGGGATCTTGTCGCCTATAACCTTCTTTAAGCATGAAACATGTAAAACTGGGTGTACTCGTGAAGATGCAGGCAGCTCCAATTTGTATGCCATAGTACCAATCTTTTGCAATACCTTATAAGGGCCATTCTCACACATTTGACTTACACTGAGAAGATTATGTTTCAGCCCATCTACAAGTAGAACATCTTGGGCTTTTCCTTTTCCATTACTTAAACTCACCATCCCTTTACCCTTTATTTTACCTGGAGCATCATTTCCAAAGGTTATGTTTCCTAATTTTATTTCACTTAGAGATAGAAACAGACCTTTGTCTCCCATCATATGTTTGGAGCATCCACTGTCTATATACCAAGGGTTCATTTTCTTTGTTCTACAGATTCAGTCCTGGAACCTTTTTCTTTACTCGTCCTGGCCGGTTGATTGTCTTCCTTTGTTTCTGCAGGTTTGTTGTTGTCATTGGTTGTAGATTTGACAAACTTGATGGGTTCCTCGTTTCTTGGCTTATCACTACTTGATCCCTCTTCATAACCCAAACCAATTTTGATCTTTGGATTCCTTTGTTGATTAAGAATGGTGGCTAATCCTTCTGAGGCTTTGATACTTGACAGATTATGATTATATAAGGCTTGAAACTTCTCCATCTCTTTCCTAGTTTTCACTACTTCTTGTTCTAAGGCTTCACATCTTGCCTTCTTTTCTGATAGTTGTCGTTTCATAATGTCTTCGATTCTCTTTGCCTCTTTTAATTCCACTTTTAGTACAACAAGGTCTTCATCAGGTTCTTTACTGTCTTTCTCAAACTGTATCAACAATTTTCTTTGCTTTATGTTCTTAATTATTAGTCTGTCAATCTCTTCCAGTGCACTGATCAGTTCTCCTTCCATGTCAACCACAACTTCTTCTTCATTAGCATCACTTCCTGTGCTTATATTATCATAATCCTGTTTGGACATAAGTATGAATTCATTTAGTTTATCTTCAATAGTGGATTCATAGTCTTCATCATCTGAAGGATCATCATCATTGTTTACGCAAAGACTTTTCTTCTTAAAGTTATTCTCTTTAAAGAAATTTATGTGTTTGTGATTTTCCTCATCATCACATGTCTGATCATTTCTTTTGTGGGGACATTTATTTGCAAAATGACCTATCCTACAATAGGTGAAACATTTGAAAGGCAGTTTACCTTTTGTATTTACCTGATCCCTTCTTCAGTCTCTTCACAAATTTTGCTTCAATTTCATCAGGCTCTGAATCCTCATTCTCGTCTGCCTTAAATGATGCTTCTCTGGAGTTGGGTTTATCTTTAACTATTCTAATTTCATATGCAATCAATGTTCCTAGAAGTTGATCAAACTCTAAGGTTTTTATATCATTAAGTTCTTCAATAGAAGAGACCCTCAGGTTGAACCTATCTGGTAGAGATCTCAAAATTTTCTGCACTAAAGAGGGTTCCTCAATTTTCTCACCAAGTGCTTTCATTGCATTTACCATTTCTTCTACTCTCAGAAATTATTTTACAACAGTTTCATCTTCCTTTATATTCAGCTATTCAAACTGTATTCTGTAGGTTTGAAGCTTGGCGTCCTTTACCTTCTCAATACCTTCATAATTGCTAATGAGTTTGTCCCACATTTCTTTTGCATTTCCTAGGTGCATAACTCTTACGAATTATGCTTTTGCAACCAAAATAAAGATAGCATTCATAGCCTTAGCGTTGAAGCTAAATTCTAGCTTGTCATCCTTATTAGCTAGTACAATTGGCTTTACATAACCAATATCTACCACATCTCAGACATCTGCACTTAAAGCCATTATGTAGGTTCTCATTCTAACTTTCCAGAAGGCAAAGTTTGTTCCATTGAACAGAGGGGCCTTATTGGTTGAATTTCCTTCATGGCTTGACATGTTTAAGCTCTAGGATATACCCTTAGATAAAAGGGGTTGGCTCTGATATCAATTGTTGAGCAACTAAGAGGGGGGGGTGAATCAGTTGTTACTGGGCTTAAACAACTATGCTTATTTTAAACTCTTTACACAACATTTAATGACAGTCACAATAATGCAGGGAAGTAAGCAATAGATCATTCAACATCAGTCACACATATGAGATACACCAAGACATATATTTCCAGAGGAAACATATATAGGGTAAAAACCTCTTCTTCTTTATATGATAAGTAATCTTTACATTCTCTACATTATCATACATATGAGCGCCAACTCATAATGAGGCTACAACCTCTGTTTTGCAAGCTGCTACTTTTTGAGAGCACCAACTCTCTAGATTCTCTAGCACCAACTAGAAGGAAGCACCAACTCCCTGGTTTCTCTAGCACCAACTAGAAGGAAGCACCCACTCCCCAGTTTCTCTAGCAATAAATAGAAGGAAGCACCAACTCCCCGGTTTCTCTAGCACCAACTAAAAGGAAGCTACAACTCCCTGTGTTCAAGCACCAAATTGAACCTCTTAGGACAACAGTCCTCCCTAGCACCTCCCTACCACCCTGAAATATAAATATTTGCTATTATAACTTATTACAGCGATATAAAGTTCTTCAATGGCTTACCGATCTCATCACTGTTCTGCTACACTGCGCTGCTCTATCTGGATCAGTGTCTTATGCACACTCCTTCAGCTTTCTATTCTTTTTCCTTTTATTTTCTCTGCGCCATTTCCCTTCAATGCACCATTCCCCTTCTGTACATTTATGTTGCTGCACTCTGCCTCCTTCTTCACACCTCAATCACACCATGTTCCTGTATGCTCTCCCCTTGCCACTATTCTCCACATCGGGGTGTTTTCTCGAACTTCCCTCTGCCACGAATTTTTCCCTATAGCCTCTCCCCCCTCTCTCTATCCTTCATCTCCTCCTCATGTCGAGTACTCTACCTGATCATCATTGCAACTCTTCAACTTCTCTGGCGGTTTAACCCACACGTCCATCATCATTGGGTGTTATGCTGAGATTTCTGAGCCTCTGGCAATTGAGACTCTTCATCTTCTCTATCATAGTCAAGCTAATCCCTCTATTGCATTTACAGGCTTCAACGCTCATCCATCTCTCAATCGCCTCTAATAATAGTCCTAAATCACTGGAAGGTGCCTCGGGCCTCTTCATCTTCTATGGCAATCATTCTAAGGCATCTTCAAGTCCTCTAGTAGAAACCATCAGTCGTTTCTAGCAGTTACACAGGGAAGTGCAACAGTAGAACTCCGATCATATTCAAGTTCACCTGCACCATTGGATGGAGTTCGTAGGGTCTTGCATTTAATTTGTCGTTTCATATTTCAGAATTTCATTATACCTGTGGTTAAGGTTTCTTTACGCTTCATGTACTGATCCCTGAAACTCTGAAATTGAGCTTGGTTGCACTAGCTCCTTCCTCCATCTTCCGTCGATGTGACCAATGGCTGTGACCACAGGCTGAGCCAAAACGTGTTTCACATTTTGGCATTTCGGAAATCCTGTTGGGAGGCATCTCGACTCTCCAAGTTGCGATCTCTAAAACTCCAAAAAAGGATCTTTTCACTTCAAGCTTTTCTCTACAACTCTTCGATGATGTGACCACCATCGGTGACCAAGCGCTTATCCATAAAGCACTTTCGTGATTTCTCAATTCGGAATTTCATCATCCTTGATGCGAAGATTTATTTACGCTCCATGCCCAATCCCTGAAACTTCGAAATGGAGCTTGCCTCTTTGACGATGTGACCAACCGAATATGACCCCTCTTCAATCACACAAGTGCTTCAATCTCCATATCAACGGTCCTTGATCTGTGGTGATCGAGCGACTATCCTCTACCCTAGGACTTCAGCCTTCATGACTTTGGGGGAGTTACGGAGTTAAAACTCCCGAAGCAAAAACTCTCAAAGTGAGGTCAGTCTTGCGTCACTTGATGATGTTTCAAGACCCGAGTGGTTGTCATGTGTCACTCAAAATTGTGATTTCCAGTGGCCTTAAATGCCAAATCAACTTGACACTTGTCATTGTCTGCTTGTGCCATGTCTCATAGTCTTCCACCTTTCCTTTCTAACATGGTCTGCCACATTCACCTCCTTGATCTGTCGGCCCAGATCACTTCACGATTTCACATATCATGATTTCGGCATTCTTGATGTGAATGTTCTTCACTTCCAAGTCTCGGTCTATGAAACTCCGAAATGGAGTCAGATCAGCTTTTCATCTTTTCGCATTTCACAACTTCAGGAATCCTGTGATGAGGAGTCTCGACACTTGACTCCCCCATCTCCCAGTATCCAAAACTCCGAAATGGAGTCGGACCAACGATCCAAATCAAACTTTGATCTGACAGCTAAGGTTATTTCGCAATTTCGCGTATCGCGAGTTCGAGAGGTTACGGAACCCCGTTCCTTTGAATTTCCAGTCAGCGAAAGGATGATATTTCTCCACGTATCCTTCTTGGATCGATGGTCCAGTTTTTTCCTCGATCCAACGGTTGAGATTATATCGTGGTTTAGCATATCGCGATTTCACATTTCACGACTTCAGGACTCCTGTAGTAAGATTTCTTGACATCCCCAACTCCCGTTATCCGAAACTTCCTCCTGCTTTGGAGATTTTGGCGTTTCACATTTCACTATTATGGGACTCCTGTGGTAAAGTGTTTTGACACTTCAACTCCCAGTATCTGAAACTCTGAAATGGAGTTTATGCTTATGATCTTTCCATGCAATTATCCCTGCATTGCTTATATTCCTTACCTCCCTGTTTTCCATCAAATAAACAAGCACACTCTTGCACTCTTTGTGCACCTCTGGACTATCTCTTCTGAGCTTACATTGTCCCTATTTTTCCATTGCTGCATACTCTGATCTTGGCATCAATGACAAGCACATCTGCCTGAAAATATGCCAACACTTTCTATTACAAAACTTGGTCAATGAGATAGTATTTTATTTATTTGAGCTTCAAATCTCTTACCTTGTTCTTCTCCAAACCATCAAGAGGCTACAACTTCTATCAAAAATATATAATGTCCTTGTACCAAGTGCATTCTACCAATCGAGGGCTGACTTGAGAACCTTTATCAAACAACTCAGGTTACTGATTTTCTGAGCTAGTGTTTATGAAATTAACCCCCAAATCTTTCCAATTTGATTCAGCCAGCAACGCAGCTAAACCTTGGCCTTTAACCAATTTGGTGGGCTTTATTTCAAGATCAAATTAAAGAATATTGGTGATCCATTTGTTCCACCTTCCATCTATGTCAGGTTGAATAAGAATTTATTTCATCAAGGATGAAGGGACATATGCAATAAATTTTGAATGCAGCACACATACTCTGAAATCCTTGAAGGATTTGACCAAAGCATAGGCCTCTGTTTCCATGATGTCATATCTTATCTCAGCATCCCTCAATGCCCTGCTGAAAAAGGCAATACGTTGATCTAACCCTTCTTCTTTTTTCTGCAATAAAACAGTTGCTATTGTGTCAAATTAAGAAAAAGAAAATATCAAAAAATCCTTGGAGTAGTCAAGGATAATGAGAACAAATGCTTCAGTCAAATCCCTGTTGATTTGATCAAAATAATTTCAAGATTTAGTAGTCCATTTGACTTCATTTCCTTTTCTCAACATGGTTGTAATATACTTTACCAATTCAGCAAAATTCGAAACAAACCTTCTCAAAAACTTTATTTTCCCCAAGAAAGACTGAACTTCTTTCTTGGATATATGAAGAGATAAGGTCTGGATGTCTTGTACTTTGTTGGGATCAATTCTTACCCCTTCATCTCATACAATGTGCCCCAATAATTTCCCCTCCTTCATAGCAAACAATGACTTTTTAGAATTGAGAGAGACCAAATTTTATGCATTTCAAGAAGACCTTTTTCAAATGATGATAGTGTTCTTTATCAGATTGTGAGAACATTGTTATGTCATCCAAATAAATGATTACAAACTTGTCCTTCTCCCCAATAAATCCAATGTCCATGGCTCGCTGAAAGGTCTCTCTTGCGTTCATCAATCGAAAGGGAATTTTTTCATACATGAATATGCCCCAAGGAGTAGTGAAGGTTTTCTTCTCTCTATCTTCGGGAAAGACAGAGATCTGATTGTAGCCAGAAAATCCATCAATCATAGATATCCTAAATGAATCGGTCACCCTCTGCAATATTTTCTCCATATTGGGTAATGGGTAATTATCTTTCTTTTAGCTTCTACTCAAATTTATGAAATCGACACAAAGTCTGATTTCTCCATTCTTCTTTCTCACTGTGACCAAGTTGGCCACCCATTCAGAATATCACAAATGAATGATAATCTTGGCATCCAAAATATTTTTTACCTCTTTTTCCAT
>ML779376.1:1821815-1842323 GCA_009831015.1 Picea engelmannii
AAAGTATTTATTCCTTTGAAATCTTAATTGCTCATTTCTAAGTCTTAAGGAACAATTTACAGCTTTGTGACCAAAGTTAGAACAGTAGAAACAATAGCCATAGAAAAATTCTTTGTACCTAGAAAATGGTTGTCTTCTTTGAGAAAATCGATTTCTTCCATGCTGATGACGTCTTTCAGCAGGGAGCACATTATTTCTTTGTTGTACAGATTCAGTCCTGGCACCTTTTTCTTTACTCGTCCTGGGCGGTTGATTGTCTTCCTTTGTTTCTGCAGGTTTGTTGTTGTCATTGGTTGTAGATTTGACAAACTTGATGGGTTCTTCGTTTCTTGGCTTATCACTACTTGATCCCTCTTCATAACCCAAACAAGTTTTGATCTTTGGATTCCTTTGTTGATTAAGAATGGTGGCTAATCCTTCTGAGGCTTTGATACTTGACAGATTCTGATTATATAAGGCTTGAAACTTCTCCATCTCTTTCCTAGTTTTCACTACTAATTGTTCTAAGGCTTCACATCTCGCCTTCTTTTCTGATAAATTTCGTTTCATAATGTCTTCGATTTTCTTTGCCTCTTTTAATTCCACTTTTAGTACAACAAGGTCTTCATCAGGTTCTTTACTGTCTTTCTCAAACTGTATCAACAATTGTCTTTTCTTTATGTTCTTAATTATTAGTCTGTCAATCTCTTCCAGTGCACTGATCAGTTCTCCTTCCATGTCAACCACAACTTCTTCTTCATTAGCATCACTTCCTGTGCTTATATTACCATAATCCTCTCTGGACATAAGTATGAATTCATTTACCTTATCTTCAATAATGGAGTCATAGTCTTCATCATATGAAGGATCATCATCATTGTTTACGCAAAGAATTTTCTTCTTAAAGTTATTCTCTTTAAAGAAATTTATGTGTTTGTGCTTTTCCTCATCATCACATGTCAGATCATTTCTTTTGTGGGGACATTTATTTGAAAAATGACCTATCCTACAATAGGTGAAACATTTGAAAGGAAGTTTACCTTTTGTATTTACCTGATCCCTTCTTCAGTCTCTTCACAAATTTTGCTTCAATTTCATCAGGCTCTGTATCCTCATTCTCGTCTGCCTTAAATGATGCTTCTCTGGAGTTGGGTTTATCATTAACTATTCTAATTTCATATGCATTCAATGTTCCTAGAAGTTGATCAAAATCTAAGGTTTTTATATCATTAAGTTCTTCAATAGAAGAGACCCTTAGGTTGAACCTATCTGGTAGAGATCTCAAAATTTTTTGCACTAAAGAGGGTTCCTCAATTTTCTCACCAAGTGCTTTCATTGCATTTACCATTTCTTCTACTCTCAGAAAGTATTTTCCAACAGTTTCATCTTCCTTCATATTCATCTATTCAAACTGTATTCTGTAGGTTTGAAGCTTGGCGTCCTTTACCTTCTCATTACCTTCATAATTGCTAATGAGTTTGTCCCACATTTCTTTGGCATTTCCTAGGTGCATAACTCTTACGAATTCTGCTTTCGCAAGAAAACTCAAGATACCATTCATAGCCTTAGTGTTGAAGGTAAATTCTAGCTTGTCATCCTTATTAGCTAGTACAACTGGCTTTACATAGCCAATATCTACCATATCTCAGACATCTGCACCTAAAGCCATTATGTAGGTTCTCATTCTAACTTTCCAGAAGGCAAAGTTTGTTCCATTGAACAGAGGGGCCTTATTGGTTTAATTTACTTCATGGCTTGACATGTTTAATCTCTAGGATCTACCCTTAGATAAAAGGGGATCTATCTGATACCAATTGTTGAGCAACTGCGAGGTGGGGGTGAATCAGTTGTTACTGGGCTTAAACAACTATGCTTATTTTAAACTCTTTACACAACATTTAATGACAGTCACAATAATGCAGGGAAGTAAGCAATAGATCATTCAACATCAGTCACACATATGAGATACACCAAGACAGATATTTCCGAAGTAAACACATATAGGGTAAAAACCTCTTCTTTTTTATATGATAAGTAATCTTTACATTCTTTACATTATCATACATATGACCACCAACTCATAATGAGGCTACAACCTCTATTTTGCAAGATGCTACTTGTTGAGAGCACCAACTCTCTATATTCTCTAGAACCAACTAGAAGGAAGCACCAACTCCCTGGTTTCTCTAGCACCAACTAGAAGGAAGCACCAACTCCCTAGTTTCTCTACCACCAACTAGAAGGAAGCACCAACTCCCTAGTTTCTCTAGCACCAACTAGAAGGAAGCACCAACTCCTCGGTTTCTCTAGAACCAATTAAAAGGAAGCTACAACTCCATGTGTTCAAGCACCCACTTGAACCTCTTAGGAAAACAGTCCTCCCTAGCACCTCCCTACCACCCTGAAATATAAATCTTTGCTATTATGACTTATTACAGCGATATAAAGTTCTTCAATGGCTTATCGGTCTCATCATTGTTCTGCTACACTGCGCTGCTCTATCTGGATCAGTGTCTTATGTACACTCCTTGAGCTTTCTATTCTTTTTCCTTTTATGCTCTCTGCGCCATTTCCCTTCAATGCACCATTCCCCTTCTATACATTTATGCTGCTGCACTCTGCCTCCTTCTTCACACCTCAATCAAACCCAACATCAACCACATCGATCTCTTCTTTGTTCAGCATTCTGATAGTCTTTGTGCTCCTTGTGCATGCAATATGCACCATGTTCCTGTATGCTCTCCCCTTGCCACTATTCTCCACATCGAGGTGTTTTCTCGCACTTCCCTCTGCCACGACATTTTCCCTATAGCCTATCCCCCCTCTCTCTATCCTTCATCTCCTCCTCATGTCGAGTACTCTACCTGATCATCATTGCAACTCTTCAACTTATCTGGCGGTTTAACCCACGCGTCCATCATCACTGGGTGTTATGCTGAGCTTTCGCAGCCTCTGGCAGTTGAGACTCTTCATCTTCTCTATCATAGTCGAGCTAATCCCTCTGTTGCATTTACAAGCTTCAATGCTCATCCATGTATCAATCGCCTCTAATAATAGTCTTAAATCACTAGAAGGTGCCTCGAGCCTCTTCATCTTCTCTGGCGATCATTCTGAGGAATCTTCAAGTCCTCTAGTAGAAACCATCAGTTGTTTCTAGCAGTTACACAGGGAAGTGCAATAGTATCCCTCCGATCATATTCAAGTTCACCTGCACCATTGGATGGAGTTCGTAGGGTCTTGCATTTAATTCATCGTTTCATATTTTGGAATTTTAGGATCCCTGTGGTTAAGGTTTCTTTACGCTTCATGCACTGATCCCTGAAACTCTGAAATTGAGCTTGGTTGCACTAGCTCCTTCCTCCATCTTCCGTCGATGTGACCAATGGCTGTGACCACAGGATGAGCCAAAACGTGTTTCACATTTTGGCATTTTGGAAATCCTGTTGGGAGGCATCTCGACTCTCCAAGTTGTGATCTCTAAAACTCCAAAAAAGGAGATTTCCACTTCAATCTTTTCTCTACAACTCTTCGACGATTTGACCACCATCGGTGACCAAGCGCTTATCCATAAAGTGCTTTCGTGATTTAGCAATTTGGAATTTCAGCATCCTTGATGCGAAGATTTCTTTACACTCCATGCCCGATCCCTGAAACTTCGAAATGGAGCTTGCCTCTTCGAGTTATCTTCTACAGTTCTTTGACGATGTGACCAGGGGAATATGACCCCTCTTCCATCACACAAGTGCTTCAATCTCCATATCAACGGTCCTTGATCCGTGGTGATCGAACGACTATCCTCTACCCTGGGACTTCAGCCTTCGTGACTTTGGGGGAGTTATGGAGTTAAAACTCCCGAAGAAAAAACTCTCAAAGTGAGGTCAGTCTTGCGTCACTTGATGATGTTTCATGACCCGAGTGGCTATCACGTGTCACTCAAAATTGTGATTTCCAGTGGCCTTAAATGCCAAATCAACTTGACACTTGTCATTGTTTTCTTGTGCCACGTGTCATAGTCTTCCACCTCTCCTTTCTGACATGGTTTGCCACATTCACCTCCTTGATCTGTCGGCCCAGATCACTTCACGATTTCGCATATCATGATTTCGGCATTCTTGATGTGAATGTTCTTCACTTCCAAGTCTCGGTCTATGAAACTCTGAAATGGAGTTAGATCAGCTTTTCATCTTTTCACACTTCACAACTTCAGGACTCCTGTGATGAGGAGTCTCAACACTTGACTCCCCCATCTCCCAGTATCCGAAACTCCGAAATGGAGTCGGATCAACGATCCGAATCAAACTTTGATCTAACAGCTAAGGTTATTTTGCGATTTCGCGTATCGCGAGTAAGAGAGGTTAGGGAACCTCGTTCCTTTGAATTTCCAGTCAGTGAAAGGATGATCTTTCACCACGTATCCTTCTTGGATAGATGGTCCAGTTTTTTCCTCGATCCAACGGTTGAGATTATATCGTGGTTTAGCATATCACGATTTCACATTTCATGACTTCGGGACTCCTGTAGTAAGCGTTCTTGACATCCCCAACTCCCGGTATCCGAAACTTCCTCCTGCTTTAAAGATTTTGTCGTTTCACATTTCACTATTCTGGGACTCCTGTGGTGAAGTGTTTTGACACTTCAACTCCCAGTATCTGAAACTCTGAAATGGAGTTTACGCTTATGATCTTTCCATGCAATTATCCCTGCATTGTTGATATTCCTTACCTCCCTGTTTTCCATCAAATAAACAAGCACACTCTTGCACTCTTTGTGCACCTCTGGACTATCTCTTCTGAGCTTACATTGTCCCTATTTTTCCATCACTGCATACTCTGATATTGGCATCAATGACAAGCACATCTACCTGAAAATATGCCAACACTTTCCATTACAAAACCTTGTCAATGAGATAGTATTTTATTTATTTGAGCTTCAAATCTCTTACCTTATTCTTCTCCAAACCATCAAGAGGCTACAACTTCTATCCAAAATATATAATGTCCTTGTACCAAGTGCATTCTACCAATCGAGGATTGACTTGAGAAACTTTATCAAACAACTCATCTTACTGATTTTATGAGCTAGTGTTTATGAAATTAACCCTCAAATCTTTGCAATTTGATTCAGCCAGCAACCTAGCTAAACCTTGGCCCTTAACCAATTTGGTGGGCTTTATTTCAAGATCAAATTCAAGAATATTGGTGATCCATTTGTTCCACCTTCCATCTATGTCAGGTTGAATAAGAATTTATTTCATCAAGGCTGAAGGGACATATGCAATAACTTTTGAATGCAACACACATACTCTGAAATCCTTGAGGGATTTGACCAAAGCATAGGCCTCCTTTTCCATGATGTCATATCTTATCTCAGCATCCCTCAATGCCCTGCTGAAAAAGGAAATACGTTGATCTAACCCTTCTTCTTTTTTCTGCAGAAAAACAGTTGCTATTGTGTCAAATGAAGAAAAAGAAAATATCAAAAAATCCTTGGAGTAGTCAAGGATAATGAGAACAAATGCTTCAGTAAAATCCCTCTTGATTTGATCAAAATAATTTCAAGATTTAGTAGTCCATTTGACTTCATTTCCTTTCCTCAACATGGTTGTAATATACTTTACCAATTCAGCAAAATTTGAAACAAACCTTCTCAAAAACTTTATTTTCCCCAAGAAAGACTGAACTTCTTTCTTGGATATATGAAGAGATAAGGTCTGGATGTCTTGTACTTTGTTGGGATCAATTCTTACCCCTTCATCTCATACAATGTGCCCCAATAATTTCCCCTCCCTCCTTCATAGCAAACAATGACTTTTTAGAATTGAGAGAGACCAAATTTTATGCACTTCAAGAAGACCTTTTTCAAATGATGATAGTGTTCTTTATCAGATTGTGAGAACATTGTTATGTCATCCAAATAAATGACTACAAACTTGTCCTTCTCCCCAATAAATCCAATGTCCATGGCTCGCTGAAAGGTCACTCTTGCGTTCATCAATCGAAAGGGCATTTTTGCATACATGAATGTGAACCAAGGAGTAGTGAAGGTTGTCTTCTCTCTATCTTCAGGAAAGACAGAGATCTGATTGTAGACAGAAAATCCATCAATCATAGATATCCTAACTGAACCGGTCACCCTCTCCAATAAGTTCTCCATCTTGGGTAATGGGTAATTATCTTTCTTGGAGATTCTACTCAAATTTATGAAATCGACACAAAGTATGATTTCTCCATTCTTCTTTCTCACTGTGACCAAGTTGACCACCCATTCAGAATATCACAAATGAATGATAATCTTGGCATCCAAAATATTTTTTACCTCTTTTTCCATAATAGGCAGTAGCATAGGATTTATATGTCTCAACTTCTTCCCAAATGGCTTGGTCTCTTCCTTCAAAGGGATACTATGTTCAATTATTATTGTGTCGTATGTCTTCAGATCTTCATATGTCTAGGAAAACACATCAACAAACTCTTTTAACAACTTAACATATTCAGCCCTATGTTCCTTTGACAAGTTGCTAGAAAGCTTGACATATTTTGGATGCTCTGTTGTACCCACATTACATTCAGCCACATAAGCAATATCATTTGAACCTTTAACCTTCACAACAACATCATTACTGTCGAACAACATCTCCAAAGGAACTAGTCCTTTTCGAATATGATTACTAGGCAACTGAACAATATGATGATTAGCAATTTTATTTAGAAAAACATCAGCATGAGGGTTATTTTCATAATCATGATCTTAATCAATATGTAATTCAAAAAAATCATCAACAATCTCAAGAAATATTTTAATCTCAAGGTCATCCTCAAATACCTACCAATGTTTGACATTGTCTGGAATATAGGGTCTATGCTTCACTTATACATCATATTTGAGTTTAGGTGGAAAAGAGACTCTAAAATTACATGCTGAAACAACCAAAGAATCAACCATGGTGTTCTCCTCTCTTGGAACAAATGAAATATTAAAAGATAAAAAGAAACTGTCAATAAGATCTCAAACTACATTCCTGAAAGTCCTTAGCCTGGGGTGTTTAGCTTGATACATATTTTTGATTTGATGAACAATTAATTCAGCATCTCCAAACATTGGTGGCTCTTCAATTCCCATGTCTTTGGCAGCCCTTAAACCCAAAATAAGAGCTTCATACTCTGCGACATTATTGGTAGTTTCAATATTGTAATACCCCAAGGACGAACCCCAGTTTTATTATGAATTGTAAACATGTTTTGTAGGTTGGTGAGCTGAGAAATTATAAGCAGGTAAGCTTATGTGTTAGTAGGCCGAAGAGCCTAGGTGTTAAAGGCCAGGAGCCTATTTTCTACATGTAAATATTCATATTATTAATATAAAAAACTTACTACATGTAGAACGACCACGATAAAAGAGAATGGGGGACTATAATCCACTAGGCTAGGTAAGGGAGAGGGGGTTGAGAGGTTGGAAAGAGGGGATAAGTCTAGGGGATTAATTCCAAGAGAATAATAATTTATAATTATTATTCCAAAGGTTGTTTAAATGGATATGTTTCTATCCTAAGTTCTGGGGGACATGTCAAACAAACATAAACTGGAGTGCATGAAGCTCCAAGAAGACAAGTTGTGACCTCGGTGCATGCAGTTAAATATGGAGGGTCGGCTCATTGGGGAGGTTCTCTCCCATTCTTTCATCCTCTACCTGAACTCGTGGGATCTCCATCATTGACCTCTGTAATTTTATTTTCACATACCCTGAAACCAGTAACCCATTGGTTGATCTGTGTCTCCTGTGAAACCCGATGCCTTGGTAATCGTCTGAGCCATTCTGCGTCTTAGCAATCAGTTGTTTCCATTTTCGGTGCCCATGACCATTTTCTGTCATTTCCATCAGCCTTGTGTCAACTGAGTGTTGATGTTGTTGTGATCTCCCTCACCTAGATGGAACTGTTGATGTGGTTGAAGAAGCAGGTTGTCAAGCCTAAGAGAAACTCTCTCCAGGTGAGAGAGTGTGTTGAGGAAGTGAGTTCTCCTGGAGGGAGTCTCATAGCTGCTACAGAGCTCTAAGAATTCTAGTTCGGCCTACTACTAAAGCCCAAGGTAAGGGAGGTGGAGCAGCCGATGGACTGTGTGACATTAAAGGTGTATACTCCTGAGGTGGGATAGGCATGTGGGGAATGAGATTCTATGAGCAGTGGGTGTAAGTGACTCCTGGGAGAGAATCCTTCCTCTTAAACTGTATGAATTTCCTATTGACCTTACCTAGCCTAGGAATCCCTTGCCCGATGGAGTTTAGTCCCAACTCGGGGGTGACCCACTACTGAGAGTGATGAGGAGTGTGGTCTAAGGCTGAGAGGGTCATGGAAGGTATTCACGCAGTTGGTGGTTTTACTCCAGTTAAAAGATAAGTATCATTTCCATGCTTAATTTGATAAGAACCAAACATCAATATAGAATAGAAAAACCTCAGGAAAAGTACTCAACGCGTTGAAAAAGAGATAATTTCATATAATAAGCCTCTTCGAGGGGGCAAACTCCTTTTACCCCACTTAAATGTTCAAGTACAAGATGATTCAAAATGAAAATGTCTCCGTGGTATATATAGGAGACTAGGAGGTATAATTACAACTAATGGCCTAAAGCCGACATAAAAAAAATAACATTACTAATCTAATATGCCCCAATTAAGGGTTAATGAGACAATATTAGGGCTTAACATGCCCCTCCCCTTGAGACAAGTGTTGTCCACAACGCTTGAGTAACTCTGGATGCTTCTGTATAAAAGTCTCATCTTCCCAAGTGGAATCTTTAGTCGGTAGTTTCCTCCATTTAATGAGATACTCTGAAATGGATCTATTCCTCAGTTGGTGAATTCTTGTGTCAGTGATGGCTTCAGGCTCCAATATAATTTTTCCTTCCTCGTCAAGTTATGGAAATATAGTTTCAACTGGGATATTGTCGCCTATAACCTTCTTTAAGCATGAAACATGGAAAACTGGGTGTACTCGTGAAGATGCAAGCAGCTCCAATTTGTATGCCATAGTACCAATCTTTTGAAATACCTTATAAGGGCCATTGTCACACATTTGACTTACACTGAGCAGATTATGTTTCAGCCCATCTACAAGTAGAACATCTTGGGCTTTTCCTTTTCCATTACTTAAACTCACCATCCCTTTACCCTTTATTTTACCTGGAGCATCATTTCCAAAGGCTACGTTTCCTAATTTTCTTTCACTTAGAGATAGAAACCGACCTTTGTCTCCCATCATATGTTTGGAGCGTCCACTGTCTATATACCAAGGGTTCATTTTCTTTGAGTTGACAACAGTAATCCACACTTGTCACTTTCTTTCTTCTTCCAAAACTTGACATTTTCAGCAGGGGAATTCAAATCTGGTTCATAGTTCCTTAATCGACAGTCAACAGATTTATGTCCATAGTTATGACAGATGTAGCATTCAATCTCATTGTTCAATAGGTCAAAATTATTGTTGTAGCGTTGTCGACTCATTGACTATTGATTATTTCTTTACCTCCTTACTTGCATGTCTCTGGACTTAATTTGGCAATTTGCAATCTGTGAAGGTTTGTTACCTGGTTGTATCATTCTTTGTTGTGGAAAGTACTTATTCCTTTGAAATCTTAATTGCTCATTTCTAAGTCTTAAGGAACAATTTACAGCTTTGTGACCAAAGTTAGAATAGTAGAAACAATAGCCATAGAAAAATTCTGTGTACCTAGAAAATGGTTGTCTTCTTTGAGCAAATCGATTTCTTCCATGCTGATGACGTATTTCAGCAGGGAGCACATTATTTCTTTGTTCTATAGATTCAGTCCTGGCACCTTTTTCTTTACTCGTCCTGGGGGGTTGATTGTCTTCCTTTGTTTCTGCAGGTCTGTTTTTTTCATTGGTTGTAGATTTGACAAACTTGATGGGTTCTTCGTTTCTTGGCTTATCACTACTTGATCCCTCTTCATAACCCAAACCAATTTTGATCTTTGGATTCCTTTGTTGATTAAGAATGGTGGCTAATCCTTCTGAGGCTTTGATACTTGGCAGATTCTGATTATATAAGGCTTGAAACTTCTCCATCTCTTTCCTAGTTTTCACTACTTCTTGTTCTAAGGCTTCACATCTTGCCTTCTCTTCTGATAATTGTCGTTTCAGAATGTCTTCGATTTTCTTTGCCTCTTTTAATTCCACTTTTAGTACAACAAGGTCTTCATCAGGTTCTTTACTGTCTTTCTCAAACTGTATCAACAATTGTCTTTGCTTTATGTTCTTAATTATTAGTCTGTCAATCTCTTCCAGTGCACTGATCAGTTCTCCTTCCATGTCAACCACAACTTCTTCTTCATTAGCATCACTTCCTGTGCTTATATTATCATAATCCTCTTTGGACATAAGTATGAAGTCATTTAGTTTATCTTCAATAGTGGAGTCATAGTCTTCATCATCTGAAGGATCATCATAATTGTTTACGCAAAGACTTTTCTTCTTAAAGTTATTCTCTTTAAAGAAATTTATGTGTTTGTGCTTTTCCTCATCATCACTTGTCTGATCATTTCTTTTGTGGGGACATTTATTTGCAAAATGACCTATCCTACAATAGGTGAAACATTTGAAAGGCAGTTTACCTTTTGTATTTTCCTGATCCCTTCTTCAGTCTCCTCACAAATTTTTCTTCAATTTCATGAGGCTCCGAATCCTCATTCTCGTCTGCCTTAAATGATGCTTCTCTGGAGTTGGGTTTATCTTTAACTATTCTAATTTCATATGCAGTCAATGTTCCTAGAAGTTGATCAAACTCTAATGTTTTTATATCATTAAGTTCTTCAATAGAAGAGACCCTCAGGTTGAACCTATCTGGTAGAGATCTCAAAATTGTCTGCACTAAAGAGGGTTCCTCAATTTTCTCACCAAGTGCTTTCATTGCATTTACCATTTCTTCTACTCTCAGAAAGTATTTTCCAACAGTTTCATCTTCCTTCATATTCAGCTATTCAAACTGTATTATGTAGGTTTGAAGCTTGGCATCCTTTACCTTCTCATTACCTTCATAATTGCTAATGAGTTTGTCCCACATTTCTTTGGCATTTCCTAGGTGCATAACTCTTACGAATTCTTCTTCTGCAAGAAAACTCAAGATAGCATTCATAGCCTTAGCGTTGAAGCTAAATTCTAGCTTGTCATCCTTATTAGCTAGTACAACTGGCTTTACATAACCAATATCTACCACATCTCAGACATCTTCACCTAAAGCCATTATGTAGGTTCTCATTCTAACTTTCCAGAAGGCAAAGTTTGTTCCATTGAACAGAGGGGCCTTATTGGTTGAATTTCCTTCATGGATTGACATGTTTAAGCTCTAGGATCTACACTTAGATAAAATGGGTTAGATCTGATACCAATTGTTGAGCAACTGAGAGGGGGGGGTGAATCAGTTGTTACTGGGCTTAAACAACTATGCTTATTTTAAACTCTTTACACAGCATTTAATGACAGTCACAATAATGCAGGGAAGTAAGCAATAGATCATTCAACATCAGTCACACATATGATATACACCAAGACAGATATTTCCGGAGGAAACACATATAGGGTAAAAACCTCTTCTTCTTTATATGATAAGTAATCTTTACATTCTTTACATTATCATACATATGAGCACCAACTCATAATGAGGCTACAACCTCTGTTTTGCAAGCTGCTACTTGTTGAGAGCACCAACTCTCTAGATTCTCTAGCACCAACTAGAAGGAAGCACCAACTCCCTGGTTTCTCTAGCACCAACTAGAAGGAAGCACCAACTCCCCAGTTTCTCTAGCACCAACTAGAAGGAAGCACCAACTCCCCAGTTCCTCTAGCACCAACTAGAAGGAAGCACCAACTCCTCAGTTTCTCTAGCACCAACTAAAAGGAAGCTACAACTCCCTATGTTCAAGCACCCACTTGAACCTCTTAGGACAACAGTCCTCCCTAGCACCTCCCTACCACCCTGAAATATAAATCTTTGCCATTATGACTTATTACAGGGATATAAATTTCTTCAATGGCTTACCGGTCTCATCACTGTTTTGCTACACTGCGCTGCTCTATCTGGATCAGTGTCTTATGCACACTCCTTGAGCTTTCTATTCTTTTTCCTTTTATGCTCTCTGCGCCATTTCCCTTCAATGCACCATTCCCCTTCTATACATTTTTGTTGCTGCGCTCTGCCTCCTTCTTCACACCTCAATCACACCCAACATCAACCACATTGATCTCTTCTTTGTTCAGCATTCTGATAGTTTTTGTGCTCCTTGTGCATGCAATATGCACCATGTTCCTGTATGCTCTCCCCTTACCACTATTCTCCACATCGGGGTGTTTTCTCGCACTTCCCTCTGCCACGAATTTTTCCCTATAGCCTCTCCCCTCTCTCTCTATCCTTCATCTCCTCCTCATGTCGAGTACTCTACCTGATCATCATTGCAACTCTTCAACTTCTCTGGCGGTTTAACCCACATGTCCATCATCACTGGGTGTTATGCTGAGATTTATCAGCCTCTGGCAGTTGAGACTCTTCATCTTCTCTATCATAGTCGAGCTAATCCCTCTGTTTCATTTACAGGCTTCAATGCTCATCCATGTCTCAATCACCTCTAATAATAGTCTTAAATCACTGGAAGGTGCCTCGAGCCTCTTCATCTTCTTTGGTGATCATTCTGAGGCATCTTCGAGTCCTCTAGTAGAAACCATCAGTCATTTCTAGCAGTTACACAGGGAAGTGCAACAGTATCACTTCGATCATATTCAAGTTCACCTGCACCATTGGATGGAGTTCATAGGGTCTTGCATTTAATTCGCCATTTCATATTTCGGAATTTCAAGATTCTTGTGGTTAAGGTTTCTTTACGCTTCATGTACTGATCCCTGAAACTCTGAAATTGAGCTTGGTTGCACTAGCTCCTTCCTCCATCTTCCATCGATGTGACCAATGGCTGTGACCACAGGATGAGCCAAAACGTGTTTCACATTTTGGCATTTCGGAAATCCTGTTGGGAGGCATCTCGACTCTCCAAGTTGTGATCTCTAAAACTCCAAAAAAGGAGATTTCCACTTCAATCTTTTCTCTACAACTCTTCAACGATTTGACCACCATCAGTGAACAAGCGCTTATCCATAAAGTTCTTTCGTGATTTAGCAATTCAGAATTTCAGCATCCTTGATGCGAAGATTTCTTTACACTCCATGCCCGATCCCTAAAACTTCGAAATGGAGCTTGCCTCTTCGAGTTATCTTCTACAGTTCTTTGACGATGTGACCAGCGGAATATGACCCCTCTTCAATCACACAAGTGCTTCAATCTCCATATCAACGGTCCTTGATCTGTGGTAATCGAATGACTATCCTCTACCCTGGGACTTCAGCTTTCGTGACTTTGGGGGAGTTATGGAGTTAAAACTCCCAAAGAAAAAACTCTCAAAGTGAGGTCAGTATTGCGTCACTTGCTGATGTTTCATGACCCGAGTGACTGTCACATGTCACTCAGAATTGTGATTTCCAGTGGCCTTAATTGCCAAATCAACTTGACACTTGTCATTGTCTGCTTGTGCCACATGTCATATTCTTCCACCTGTCCTTTCTGACGTGGTCTTCCACATTCACCTCCTTGATCTGTCGGCCCAGATCACTTCATGATTTCTCATATCATGATTTCGGCATTCTTGATGTGAATGTTATTCACTTCCAAGTCTCGGTCTATGAAACTCCGAAATGGAGTCAGATCAGCTTTTCAGCTTTTCGCACTTCACAACTTCAGGACTCCTGTGATGAGGAGTCTCGACACTTGACTCCCCCATCTCCCAGTATCCAAAACTCCGAAATGGAGTCGGATCAACGATCCAAATAAAACTTCGATCTAACAGCTAAGGTTATTTCACGATTTTGCGTATCGCGAGTTCGAGAGGTTAGGGAACCTCGTTCCTTTGAATTTCTAGTCAGCGAAAGGATGATCTTTCGCCACGTATCCTTCTTGGATCGATGGTCCAGTTTTTTCCTCGATCCAACGGTTGATATTATATTGTGGTTTATCATATCGCAATTTCACATTCCATGACTTCGGGACTCCTGTAGTAAGAGTTCTTGACATCCCCAACTCCTGGTATCCGAAACTTCCTCCTGCTTTCAAGATTTTGGCGTTTCGCATTTCACTGTTCTGGGACTCCTGTGATGAAGTGTTTTGACACTTCAACTCCCAGTATATGAAACTCTGAAATGGAGTTTACGCTTATGATCTTTCCATGCAATTATCCCTGCATTGTTGATATTCCTTACCTGCCTGTTTTCGTTCAAATAAACAAACACACTCTTGCACTCTTCGTGCACCTCTGGACTATCTCTTCTGAGCTTACATTGTCCCTATTTTTCCATCGCTGCATACTCTGATCTTGGCATCAATGACAAGCACATCTGCCTGAAAATATGCCAACACTTTCCATTACAAAACTTGGTCAATGAGATAGTATTTTATTGATTTGAGCTTCAAATCTCTTACCTTGTTCTTCTCCAAACCATCAAGAGGCTACAACTTCTATCCAAAATATATAATGTCCTTGTACCAAGTGCATTCTACCAATTGAGGGCTAACTTGAGAACCTTTATCAAACAACTCATCTTACTGATTTTCTGAGCTAGTGTTTATGAAATTAACCCCCAAATCTTTGCAATTTGATTCAGCCAGCAACCTAGCTAAACCTTGGCCTTTAACCAATTTGGTGGGCTTTATTTCAAGATCAAATTAAAGAATATTGGTGATCCATTTGTTCCACCTTCCATCTATGTCAGGTTGAATAAGAATTTATTTCATCAAGGCTGAAGGGACATATGCAATAACTTTTGAATGCAGCACATTAAATCTGAAATCCTTGAGGGATTTGACCAAAGCATAGGCCTCCTTTTCCATGATGTCATATCTTATCTCAACATCCCTCAATGCCCAGCTGAAAAAGGCAATGCGTTGATCTAACCCTTCTTCTTTTTTCTGCAATAAAACAATTGATATTGTGTCAAATGAAGAAAAAGAAAATATCAAAAAATCCTTCGAGTAGTCAAGGATAATGAGAACAAATGCTTCAGTCAAATCCCTCTTGATTTGATCAAAATAATTTCAAGATTTAGTAGTCCATTTGTGTTAAGAACCAAGATAGATCTACAAATATAATCACCACAAATACTGAATACACAATAGATCCACAAGCAAGATAGAAGAAACCACACTTTATTATTACCAAACCCTTGAGATAGGGCAACACCATACAATGGATCCTGTTATGGAAGAGATCCTCTCCTGTTCACTTGCCTCTTCGAGGGGGCATCCTCCTATTGAGTTTCAGCTCCAAAAACAATATTTCTCTTCATATCTCATTACATTGCTTGAACTCCTTTATATAGTGCTACAATCACCTAAGAACATTCTAGAGGAGGAATCTTCTAGAAGTAGAACCTTCTAAGAAGTCCTCTTACATTTATTATATCTAATTACCCATTTATTATATCTAACTACCATAGTGGTTCTTATTTAATAATATATTGGACCTAGTCCAACTTACATTGAATGACCTCCACTATTATCACTATGGGCCCTCTGGGGCCCCCCACTACCTCTCTAGCTACCTTACATTCCATCCCCCTTATGAAACCGTTGTCCTCAATGCTTGATGTACAACCATATACCAGGGTCCCATGGATAATTGTGGACCATGATGGTGAAGAAGACTGAAGAACCAAGGTCCCATGTAGAAAGGAAATCCACCATTCTGAAGTAGTCCAACCACCATTTTAAGCCCGGGTCCCATGTCCAAGTACTCATGTGAACTCCCTGTGGAAGATTTTGGAACCCAATAACCAACTCCAAATGATTCTCCAAAGACTGACACCTATCATGTGGATCCAAATAAGAAGATCCATCCACATAGTGGAAAAGGGTCGTAGCAGAATCTAGAATGAAGAATACCACTGTAGAATATGTAGACTGAACATTGGTAACTAGCTCCTGATGTGGGACATTGATGTTCTCTACAGAAGGTGGATTAGAGTCATCAAATAAAATATGAAAGTGGTTGTCATCCCAGAAATGACAACTATTCATATACCAATCATCACAATCGGCCTCAAAATCATACCAAGCATATATTTCTTGATTATATTCATCCCTGAGGCCCTCCGTAAGAAATATCTCCTGCATGTTATTCAATGAATCTTGAATACTATGAAAACTATCATTGAAGACATCTGTGAGGCTGTCTGTGAGGCTGTTTGTGAGGCCATGTACAAATGCATCCAATCTGTCATCCAATGTGTGAAACAATTGGGCTTTGAATGATTCGAGAATTTATTTCAGGGTTTGAGAGGAAATAGCCATCTGAGCACCCTATGAACTCTTTGGTTCTACAGTCGTCAGGAAAAAATCCAAAAAATAGACCCAATAAGTTTCGGCAGAAAATCGCGGCGTTTTCTAGAAAAACCCTAAAAAACTGCTGAAGTTAAAATGTTCATAACTTCACTTCCCGGACTCTGTTTTAGCTGATTTGTTTTTTGAAATTGGGTGAAATTGTGAGAGGAACTTAGATCTGTAATTTATTTGGGCAAATTTTTTCTCCAAATGCTACAGAAATAAAAAAAAAATTATGCCGTCGTCCGTAGAAAAAAATCCTGAAAATTTGCAGATATTAAAACTTCAATATCTTGACTTTCCGGACTCTGTTTCGGACGATTTTTTTTTTCAAATTGGGTGTTTTTCTGAGAATAAATCAGATATACAACCCGTTTCTACAAATTTTTCATATAAATATACTGAAAACTTCAAGAATATCGCGGCCCTCTTTTTTCTTCTCCGAAAAAAAAAATCTGCAAAAATAAAAAATATTTGCCCACAATATCTGCCCAAGGAAAGTGCTCTGATACAATTGTTAAGAACCAAGATACATCTACAAATATAATCACCACAAATACCACACTTTATTATTACCAAACCCTTGAGGTAGGGCAACACCATACAATGGATCCTGTTATGGAAGAGATCCTCTCATGTTCACTTGCCTCTTCGAGGGGGCATCCTCCTATTGAGCTTCAGCTCCAACAACAATATTTCTCTTCATATCTCATTACATTTCTTGAACTCCTTTATATAGTGCTACCATCACCTAAGAACATTCTAGAGGAGGAGTCTTCTAGAAGTAGAACCTTCTAAGAAGTCCTCTTACATTTATTATATCTAATTACTCATTTATTATATCTAACTACCATAGTGGGTCTTATTTAATAATATAGTGGACCTAGTCCACCTTACATTGAATGACCTCCGCTATTATCACTATGGGCCCTCTGGGCCCCCCCACTACCTCTCTAGATACCTTACAATTTGACTTCATTTCCTTTCCTCAACATGGTTGTAATATACTTTACCAATTCAGCAAAATTCGAAACAAACCTTCTCAAAAACTTTATTTTCCCCAAGAAAGACTGAACTTCTTTCTTGGATATATGAAGAGATAAGGTCTGGATGTCTTGTACTTTGTTGGGATCAATTCTTACCCCTTCATCTCATACAATGTGCCCCAATAATTTCCCCTCCTTCATAGCAAACAATGACTTTTTAGAATTGAGAGAGACCAAATTTTATGCACTTCAAGAAGACCTTTTTCAAATGATGATAGTGTTCTTTATTAGATTGTGAGAACATTGTTATGTCAACCAAATAAATGACTACAAACTTGTCCTTCTTCCCAATAAATCCAATGTCCATGGCTCGCTGAAAGGTCGCTCTTGTGTTCATCAATCGAAAGAGAATTTTTTCATACATGAATGTGCTCCAAGGAGTAGTGAAGGTTGTCTTCTCTCTATCTTCAGAAAAGATAGAGATCTGATTGTAGCCAGAAAATCCATCAATCATAGATATCCTAAATGAACCAGTCACCCGCTGCAATATGTTCTCCATCTTGGGTAATGGGTAATTATCTTTCTTGGAGCTTCTACTCAAATTTATGAAATCGACACAAAGTCTGATTTCTCCATTCTTCTTTCTCACTGTGACCAAGTTGGCCACCCATTCAGAATATCACAAATGCATGATAATCTTGGCATCCAAAATATTTTTTACCTCTTTTTCCATAATAGGCAGTAGCATAGGATTTATATGTCTCAACTTCTTCCCAAATGGCTTGGTATCTACCTTCAAAGGGATACTATGTTCAATTATTATTGTGTCGTATGTCTTCAGATCTTCATATGTCTAGGAAAACACATCAACAAACTCTTTTACCAACTTAACATATTCAGCCCTATGTTCCTTTGACAAGTTGCTAGACAACCTGACATATTTTGGATGCTCTGTTGTACCCACATTACATTCAGCCACATCAGCGATATCATTTGAACCTTTAACCTTCACAACAACATCATTACTATCGAACAACATCCCCAAAGGAACTAGTCCTTTCGGAATATGATTACTAGGCAACTGAACAATATGATGATTAGCAATTTTATTTAGAAAAACATCAGCATGAGGGTTATTTTCATAATCATGATCTTGATCAATATGTAATTCAAAAAATTCATCAACAATCTCAAGAAATATTTTAATCTCAAGGTCATCCTCAAATACCTCCCAATGTTTGACATTGTCTGGAATATAGGGTCTATGCTTCAATTATACATCATATTTGAGTTTAGGTGGAAAAGAGACTCTAAAATTACTTGTTGAAACAACCAAAGAATCAACCATGGAGTTCTCCTCTCTTGGAACAAATGAAATATTAAAAGATAAGAAGAAATTGTCAATAAGATCTCAAAATTCATTCCTGAAAGTCCTTAGCCTGGGGTGTTTAGCTTGATACATATTTTTGATTTGATGAACAATTAATTCAACATCTCCAAACATTTCTAGCTCTTCAATTCCCATGTCTTTGGCATCCCTTAAACCCAAAATAAGAGCTTCATACTCTGCGACATTATTGGTAGTTTCAATATTGTAATACCCCAAGGATGAGCCCCAGATGTATTATGAATTGTAAACATGTTTTGTAGGTTGGTGAGCTGAGAAATTATAAGCAGGTAGGCTTATGTGTTAGTAGGCCGAAGAGCCTAGGTTTTAAAGGCCAGGAGCCTATTTTCTACATGTAAATATTCATATTATTAATATAAAAAACTCACTACGTGTAGAACGACCACGATAAAAGAGAATGGGGAACTATAATCCACTAGGCTAGGTAAGGGAGAGGGGGTTGAGAGGTTGGAAAGAGGGGATAAGTCTAGGGGATTAATTCCAAGAGAATAATAATTTATAATTATTATTCCAAAGGTTGTTTAAATGGATATGTTTCTATCCTAAGTTCTAGGGTACATGTCAAACAAACGTAAACTGGAGTGCATGAAGCTCCAAGAAGACAGGTGTTGACCTCGGTGCATGCAGTTAAATATGGAGGGTTGGCTCATTGCGGAGGTTCTCTCCCATTCTTTCATCCTCTACCTGAACTCGTGGGATCTCCATCATTGACCTCTGTAATTTTATTTTCACACACCCTGAAACCAGTAACCCATGGGTTGATCTGTGTCTCCTGTGAAACCCAATGCCTTGGTAATCTCCTGAGCCATTTTGTGTCTTAGAAATCATTTGTTTCCATTTTCGGTGCCCATGCCCATTTTCTGTCATTTCCATCAGTCTCATGTCAGCTGAGTGTTGATGTTGTTGTGATTTCCCTCACCTAGATGGAACTGTTGATGTTGTTGAAGAAGCAGGTTGTCAAGACTATGAGAAACTCTCTCTAGGTGAGAGAGTGTGTTGAGGAAGCGATTTCTCCTGAAGGGAGTCTCATAGCTGCTACAGAGCTCTGAGAATTCTAGTTTGGCCTACTACTAAAGCCCAAGGTAAGGGAGGTGGAGCAGCCGATGGACTATGTGACAGTAAAGGTGTATACTCCTAGGGTGGGATAGGCATGTGGGGAATGAGAGTCTATGAGCAGTGGGTGTAAGTGACTCCTCAGAAAGAATCCTTCCTCTTAAACTGTATGAATTTCCTATTGACCTTACCTAGCCTAGGAATCCATTTCCCAATGGAGTTTAGTCCCAACTCGGGGGTGACCCACTACTGAGAGTGATGAGGAGTGTCGTCTAAGGTTGGGAGGTTCATGGAAGGTATTCACGCAGTTGGTAGTTTTACTCCAGTTAAAAGATAAGTATCATTTCCATGCTTAATTTGGTAAGAACCAAACATCAATATAGAATAGAAAAACCTCAGGAAAAGTACTCAACGCCTTGAAAAACAGATAATTTCAGATAATAATCCTCTTCGAGGGGGCAACCTCCTTTTACCCCACTTAAATGTTTAAGTACAATATGATTCAAAATGAAAATCTCTCCTTGGTATATATAGGAGACTAGGAGGTATAATTACAACTAATGGCCTAAAGCCGACATAAATAAAATAACATTACTAATCTAATATGCCCCAATTAAGGGTTAATGAGCCAATATTAGGGTTTAACATGCCCCTCCCCT
>ML779376.1:1858926-1878443 GCA_009831015.1 Picea engelmannii
GTTCAAGTACAAGATGATTCAAAATGAAAATGTCTCCTTGGTATATATAGGAGACTAGGAGGTATAATTACAACTAATGGCCTAAAGCCGACATAAATAAAATAACATTACTAATCTAATATTCCCCAATTAAGGGTTAATGATCCAATATTAGGGCTTAACATAATTATGTATGTTATGCATGTCTGTGATTCTTGAGATGTTATCATGTGTTCCGTTGCATGTAAGAATTACTGTCAATTCCATTTGAGTCTGTATGGTAGCAGTAACTTTGTGTTACTTGTGCTAAATTCATTATAAATGCATGTTATATGATGAAAAACCTCATTCTCTCCTAAGGGCTTTGCGACCTCCCAGTCTAGGATCGATCAAGAATACGAGTCTAATTGACTCTTCAGGTCTCTGCTAGACCCCAAACCCACTTACATGGGTCCTTTCTCCAAAGACACAGGTCGTATGAGACTCGTGGGCCCTCTCCTGAGCATTGTTCAAGCCTCAAATACAAATGGGGGCTAGCACTTCTATGGATAAGCCCTTTCCTTTACGTGACCAGGGTTGTGACCACTCCCCTAATCAAAAGGTGCATCGCGACTTCGTGTATCGGGTATTCACATGTGAGTCACCCTGACTCTCCTGACCTCTGAAATCCTGATAGCAGCCTAGCATGTGCTAGCCTCTCTATTCTCCTTCACCGATATGACCCTTCAGTATGACCGTGGGTCAATCTTCTGAGTGCGTCACAATTTCGCGTATCGAGGACTCCTGATGGGATTCACCTCCATCCTCCCAAGGTCCAAACTCCTGATATCTCCCTGGGAAACCAATGGTCCAAATCTCTCCCTGATTCGACAACTCAAATAAAATCACGAACTCGAATTTCATGAGTTCCCAGAACTCCTACTTCCGATATCCCCAGTTAGGAACTCTCGACAAGACCAGATCTATCGTCTAGCTCCCTCCTCCGATCGAAGACTATGATCAAATCGTGATTTCGCAATTCGTGAGTTCTTATAACTATGCCTTTGAATTCCCTGAGTCACGAGTCATAGAAACGTTGATCTCTTGCCACATGTCTTCCTTGATGGATGATTCCGATGATTTCAGAATTTCGTAACCTCGCTCCTCCTGTGTACTCTCAAAGTGAACTTTACCTTGATAGGGTGGCTACACTTCCTTTGCACTCAGACCGAATGGCTGAGATATTTCCTCCCCTACTCTTTCTCCTCATTCTGTGGACATTGATCAGATGGTCTAGATATTTCCCCTTGATCTTACGCTTTCTTCAAAATTAGAGTATTTTCGAAGGATTCAAAGGCTTCGACCTTTGTCCTTAATGCAAGTCCATTTCTTGAATCTCATTAACACTTATGAAAAGTGTTATTCCTCCTGATCTTGGTCTCATGAAGACTTCGACTTCCCACGCACTCCTTGCATTTCATGGATTTCGATAACTCAAATCCGAAGGATTTCTTGAAGAGAATTTCCTCTTGCCCTCCTAGCATTCTCCTTTTCTAGTTCATTGACCTCTTGCAAAGTCCCTTTGACACTTAGTCAAATCTCATATCTATGCACTCCTTGCACCAGATCTTTACGCAAGGTTTGAATTCTTGTGGATGACTATGCAAGCCTTGCACCAGTCTCTTTGCACTCCTTGCAAAGGGAATGTTTCGTGCTATCTCCTCTGAGCTTTGGAACCAAAAACTATTCCACCAACGCACTCCTTGCATTCTGTGTGCACACATTGCACCACTCAATAGAAGAGAAACAATTGAAACTTATCCTAACATTTACAGTTCCATCTTCTCATAATTAGATTCATTCATTCATTCATGAAATCACAGTAATAGAGAATTGCAAAACAATGTCCACACCATACATTTTGTCAAATTTCCTCTATTATATTCATTGGCTACAACTGAAATCAAAACAAAAACTGAAAAAATCAGAAATCTCCTCCTAACTTGCAGCTATCTTACTTACAACTATATACCCTGCAGCCAGACTCATTTGGGCATACAAAACCTCTATTTAACTCAGAGGGCTCTTAGGGTTTCCCCTGGATACTGGTCTACATCACAACCTATCCTACGTCTATTTTAGTCCAGTCACATTCCAGACCCAGAGTGGAACTTCCCACTTCGCTCGTGATTGCTCAAGTGTGCCTCAAAAGATTTTTTCGGTGCTGAGTTAAGGCTTACTTCAAAAATGTCTTCTACAACTGTCAGCGTTGAGGTTCCATATAGATTCCCATATGTTGATAGGTCCTGCTCCATGTGCTTACCAGCGATACTCCTGCATCATACTCCCCTTGACAAAAATTCATGGACTCCTGTCCATGAGCTCCTGCACTAACTTTCCATGCTTCTATATAGCATCTTCATTTTCCCAACTGGCATATTCTATTGGGTGTCCCTTCCACTTGACCAGATATTCAAAATAGGTCTTCCTCCTGGTCCTTTTGTTGATCCTTTGATCAATGATCTTCTCCATATGTGGCTTTTCTACTACAGGCATTCGTTTCTCCCACTAAATCTTCTCTTGATCTTTTGATCCCTCGGTGTCATCTTTCCTGTAAGGATACAGGTCTGAAACATTGAATATGGGTGATATGCCCACATCATATGGCAACTCAATCTCATAGGCGTTTGCATCAAACTTCCTCAAGATCTTACATGTTCCTATCTTCTTCATCTTTATCTTGTTATATGTTCCCCTAGGGAACCTTTCTTTCATGAGATGTGCTAGAGCCTAATCTCCTACTTCAAATTGAAGTTCTTTGTGATGTTGATTAGATCTGCACTTGTACTCCTGGTCAGAACTCAGCAACTGTCCTATGATCGGGCTATGGAGCTTCTGCATTTCTGTAGAAAAATCTTCTGCTCCAGCACTCCTGATATCACTATGTTCCAAGTCTCTCAACTCAGACATTCCCCTAGGTTTCATTCCATACAATATTTGGAATGGGCTATTTCCAGTGCTCATGTTTGGTGAATCATTGTATGCAAATTCTGCTTGTTGTAGAATCTGATCCCACTGATTATGGTGTTCAGTAACCAAACTCCTTAACAATTTTCCCAAACTTATGTTTACCACCTCATTTTGTCCATTGTCTTAGGGTGATAAGCTAAGTTGAAGGAAAAAATATTCCCCAACTTCTTCCACAATGTTCTCCAAAAGTGTCCAACAAATTTTGTGTCTCTGTCTGAGATAATGCTTCTGGGTAAGCCGTGAAGTCTTACAACTTCCTTGCAAAATAGATTTGAAACATGTGTTGCATCACTGGTCTTCTGGCATGGGATAAAGTGTGCCATCTTTGAAAATTTATCTAGTACCACAAATATGGAATCAAATCCTCTTTGCGTTCTTGATAGTCCCAACACAAAATCCATTCTTATTGCATACCAAGGCCTCTTTGGTATTGGCAATGGTTGATACAATCTAGTGTTCTGTCTTTTTCCTTTTGCATGTTGGTAGATTCTACATCTGTTCACAAACTTTATCACTTTTGTTCTCATACCTGGACAATAGTATGAACTTCTCAACTGTGAAAATGTTTTATCATGACTGAAATGTCCATCCAATCCTCCACTATGCTTTTCCTTCAAAAGGCCATCCCTCATTGATCATTTTGGTATGCACAACTGATTTCCCTTGAACAACAATCCCTCTTGAATCATATACTCTTTCCACTGGCTTTTGTCTCTCAACACATGATTTTCACATGCTTCATATGCTTCCTTGAAATTTGTATCATCACAATACATGTCCTTAAGGTGTTCAAACCCCAAGGTATTAACCTAAAATTCCTGCAAAATCAAGCATCTCTGCAAAATCAAGCATCTCCTGCTTAATGCATCAACAAATTTGTTAGCATTCCCAGCAATATGTTTTATGAAAAAAGTAAAACTCTTCATAAATTCAACCCATTTCCAATGCCTCTAATTCAATTTTTCTTGTCTAGTTATGTATTGTAAAGCCTGGTTATCACTATACAAGAAAAAATATTGTGGGACAAGCTAATGTCTCAATTTCTTCAAGGCTTGAATTATAGCATAAAAATCCTTATCATATGTGGAGTATTTCCTCTTGGTCTCATTCAACTTCTCACTGAAATAGGAAACAGGTCTGTTATCCTGGCTCAAAACTACTCCAATTGCAACTCCACTTGCATCACATCTTACCTAAAATGTCTTTTCAAAATTTGGCAAGACCAGAATTGGTCGTTCTGTTATTTTCTCCTTCATTATATTGAAGCTCCTCATGGCTTCCTCTATCTATTTAAAAGACTTGTGTTTCTTCTTCACTGTATCCATCATTGGCGCACAAATTCCACTAAAGTTTATGATGAACTTCCTATAGAATCTTGCTAATCCATGGAGGCTCCTTACCGCGAACATGCTCCTTTGTGACGACCATTCTTTGATCTCTTTCACCATCTTCAGTTCATTAGAAGAGATCACAAAACCCAATTAAATGAGTTTTGTCTTCATAAAAGAGTAATTCTTCATATTTATCAACAACTTCTCATGATGTAGCCTCCTCATCACTGGCGTTAGGTGCCTCAAATGTTCCTCTTTAGTCCTACTATAGATTAGTATATCATCCAAATATACAACCACAAACTTGCCAATGAAATATTTCAGTATTTCATTCATCAACCTCATAAAAGTACTCAGATAATTCGTCAAGCCAAATGGCATAAAAACCCACTCATACAAACCTTCATTTGTCTTAAAGGTTGTATTCCACTCATCACCTTCTCTCATTCTAATCTGGTGATATCTGCTTTTCAAATCTATCTTAGAAAAGAAATTTTCTCCACTTAAACAATCCATTAAATCAACCATTATTGGTAAAGGGAATCTATACTTGATGGTGATCTTGTTAATGGCTCTTGAGTCTATACACATTCTCCATCCTCCATCCTTTTTTGGACTCAACACAGTTGGTACTGCACATGGACTCAAGCTCTCTCTGACCAAAACCTTGTCTAATAGTTCCTGGACTTGTTTCTTCACTTCCTCATTCTCTTGAGGTGTAAATCTGTATGTTGCTTTGTTCGGCAGACTTGCTCCTGGTATCAAGTCAATATGGTGACTGATACTTTTGATGGGTGGCAACGAGTTAGGCAGCTCATCCACCACTATGTCATCAAAATTATCCAATAATTCCTGAACTTCTTTAGACAAATCATCCATTGAATTAATTGTAAGGATAACTCTAGGTTTCCTCACCACAACAAACTGCATCTCCTGTTCTCTCTTGAATTCTTTCAGGAGTTCCCTCCCGCTCATGAGAAGTATGTGTGTGTTGGATTCCTCCTTCACTTTCTTCTCCTCTATTGGAAACAAAATGTGTGTCCTACCATTCTTCTCCAAGGTGTATGTATTCTTCCTTGCATCATGAATGAAATTCCTTTCAAACTGCCATGGGCTTACCAACAAAATATGGAATACATCCATGTGTTACACATCAAAATTACTCACTTTTATAGTGTCGCAAGTGTCGCATTTTTCTCACAAGGTCGCAAGTGTCGCAAACATCAAACAAAGCATACTGCCATGATGCCTATGTTGTGCCTATTAACGACATGAGAAGGACACTTGAAACACCTCAAACATTTGATTTGGAAGAGGAGAAATGAGTCAACAAGCTTGCAAACCTTTTTCCATCTGAAAGCACCTCAAAAATTGAGTTTTTGGAGGGGAGCGCTCCCCCTTACACTATCTCGGAGCGCCGACGCTCCCCATTACACTGTCAGGGAGCATTATAAATCTCCCCTGGCCCTTTTGAGGGAGCGCTATAGATTTTGAGAGCGCTGGCGCCCCCCTAAAGCCTACTAGGGAGTGCTACAACGCTCTGATGGCCTTTTTGAGGGAGCACTACCTATTCTAGGAAGTTGTTAAGTTGTTGAGATGAATGGGGGAAGGATATTTTCATTCTTGGAAGGCAGTTGGATTCGAATCCCTAGTCCATCCATGATCTTAGGGAAGATCCTCAACTGAAGGAGGCAAATCCTCAACTTCCCCAAGGATATCTCAAGTGGTTAGAGCCTCTCCAAGGCTATATAAGCAAGCTTTCTAATGGTGAAAGGGATAGAAAAAGGAGAATTACACCAAACTTATGATCTCATAAGTGGTGCTAGAGCTGATTGCGGGAAGAACTGTTGGTATGAAACTTATGATCTTGGAGGAAACACACAGTCAGCCAAAGGAGAGTGATCAGTGAAGCTGTTGTTATCCAGGTTGTGGATCTTTCAGGAAAGGGTTAGACGAAGAGGACTTGACGAAGATGTCGCATTCGCATCTACGATTGTAAGTACCATTGTCGTTATTCTCATTAATATGACACGCTTGGCCTATTTCTTTCTAGTTTGTGTCTAATGTCACATGAACTTATCATTAATTGATAGATCTGTTTTCAATCTAATATCAATAGAGTAGGAAGTGGTCATATCTTGTTTTGTCCACAGGATCCAGCGAGAAGCAAAGGATCGAAGAGCAACTAAGAGCGTGCAGGGACAAACGTCGATAAAGAGGTACTTCTATTATCCTTCCTTCCCATGTGTTATCTTAGATATATTTGAAAGGAAGTTAGTGTCCACGTTAAGCATTTTCTGTCTAGAGTTAGGGTCAAGCTCTTAGAGGCGATCTACCTGTCTGCAGGGAGATTTTCCTACAACAGAAACTAGCGACTCCGCTGAGGAGATAGCCTCAAATCGAAACTTATTTTTTTTATTTCTCCTCATTGACCTTGTTCTACCCCTTGATTGTTTTGGACCTGGTTCACTCCTCTTTTGATTGGTTTCATGAGCTGATTGGCTCCTTATCCCATCATACTCAGCATAGTTGTCGAGTTTAAATTGTAATTTTTTGGAATTTTTTGACATTTCTGGGAGTTTTTGAACCTGACACCCCTGTCCCAGTGTTAACAGAGCGCCAGCGCTATCCCATAGCCTTGCACAGAGTGTTATAATGATCATTTCCTTTGGAAACCGAGCGCCAGCCCTCTTTGGCCCAAAAAACCTTCCAGAATTGCTTTTTCTGGGTTTTGCCTCTGTGTCTCCTCTGCTTAGTAACCTTGTGAGTCAATGTTTCTTCCCTTTCATCCTTGACATCTGTCTTTCTTTGAAGAATAAGCATCTTACTAGTTGGATTTTGTAGCCTTCTTCACTATTTTTATCAAGTTTTTATGTTGAGTGAAGTTTGAAACCCATGCATTGTTTTTCTCTCCTCATCAGCTGAGTAAAAACCCTGGTGAAGGTCATCAAAGGCCTACAGACCTCTTCATCTTGATTATAGTCAAGATCATTGTTCTTCAACTTTTTCTTTTGGGTGTGAAGTTTGTTTTTCTCTTTGATTGTTTCTTTTCTTTCGCTTTTCGTTTTGATTGCAACGAAAGGGTGGATTGTTTGTATGACTTTTTCTTGTGCTAGTTTGATTTTCATTCATACAAAAAGATAATTAGCAAGACGAGCATTGTGTTGAATTGATCCTTATTCATATGAAAACAATAAAAAGAATCTTCATGATTGATTGTGCATGCTAGAAGGCATCTCAAAAGTTTTAGCATCACATCAGGATTTGATTGAGAAAAAGAATCGTTTGAGGACATTCCTTATTTGTGCTTGTTAGTGAAAAGAACTCTCTCTCTCTCTCCCTTAGATAGATGTTCATCGAAAAGAAATGAATGCTTATCATATTTGATGCATTTTTTGGACTGAGCCATAATTCCATTCGTTTCACTTCCATGCACCCCTTTTTGAGTAAAGAACAGCCATAAAAAATCAACGCTAATTAAAAATTATCTAGAAATTTTTATTTTCTAGGATCCTCCACCAACAGTAGAATATGCTTAGTACTTTGGATTAGGCTGTGAGCATAACTCTCCAAAGTTTCCAAAACAAACAATAGTATCCTGAGTTAGGGAGAGTCAAATCCAATTATCATATAAGTCTGCCTGGGATCCCCCTCTCACACAGGGGTTACGCACGAGGTTGCATTCGGGTGAGCTACGGGGACTAACCCTCTGTGGTTTAACTGATTGTGGTGGTCAGGTCGTATTATGGGGATCACTTCAAGGTAAATCCACAATTACTGCGTGGAAGCCTTTTAGTTGATTTCGGGCTCGATACCCTGCCTGTACATTCGGATCGGACTGTCGACTGTTCCCGCCGAGGGGCTGACTGCGAATTGGTAACCTTAGTGGCCATAATATTTAGGGTCTTACACAAGGTGACGGTGACGGGAAGTCTCACTGTACCTAGGGAAGACATTGGTCAAACTCACTCGGGCTCCTTGGAGGGTAAATCCACAATTACTGCGTGGAAGCTTGCACCAAGGCGTAAGTCCATTAAGCAGGCCACCATTGTAACTGTTCCACCCTACCCCCGCCCCTTCTGGACTTGATCATGCGACATTGGATTTCATCACCAACTAGTACGGTCATCAAAATAAGGTCCTGTTTGCTTGGTTGTGATTCTTAGATTCTATTAGAGTATGATGTTTCTTTTACTTAGTGGACCTGAGGTCGAGTCAGTGTTAATGGCATTGAATCCTGGGAGTGCCAATGGAGGAACCCCTTATTCTGGGGAACCTTATACCTTTCCTTCATTTGGAAACTTTGGTCCTCCATATGTTGCCACACTGAGTCTTCCAGGACTCACTATTGGATTACCAGTTTGGTTGTTCCCCACTCCGGTGATCCCGATTCCTCCCAATGTTTCAGTTTCACCTAATACTTTGGATGTCAATACACCACCCACACATCAACCTCATGTCGAATTTTCTCCTTCTTCGCCCATCAAGTCTCCTTCCATTTCTCCTTCTTCGCCTAGTGAAATCTCTAAAGCAAGTAGCTAGGTTGATCAGAAGAAGAAGAAACGGAAAGAGAAGAAGAAGAAGAACCCGAAAAGGACCAAGACCCCAACAACATCAGATGTTGGCTCTAAGAAACCAGTTATTGTTAATAGTACTGGGAGTGTTGATGAGGTCAATAAGATTAAAATGAAGAATCCAAAACCCAAATTCCATTTCAGCCTTTGTAAGGGTGACCACTTTCTAAGGGATTGCCCCAGTCTTACCCAGGTCTTAGAAATGTGGTCCTCTACGACATCGGCCTCTATTGGTCATGTCGATGATACCCCGTCAACTAGTGATGTTCAGGTTGGTAAGAAGAAGAAAAATATCAAGTTCCCTTGCATGTTATGTAAAGGTAATCATTACTCTCACCTTTGTCCTCGTCTGGACGAGGCTTCTTCTCTTTTGGAAAAACTTCAACTTCCAAAAGGTTATCGTAATCTTTCCTCCGACCCATCATTGGTTGATGGACTAGTCAATCTAGTTCCATCCTCGGTCAATCCAGTTGATCAAGTGGTCAATCTAGTTTCCTCCTCGATTGAACCACGAACCCAAGTAGCTGATCCAGTTCTGTCATCGATCAGCCCCACTCTTCATAAAGAGAGTGACACCAAAGTGGTCGATCCAGTTTCACCATTGGTCGATCCCATTCCTCCGTTGAGGAATGTCAAAGTGACTGATCCAGTCCCTTCCTCAATCAGTCCCACTCTTCCTCTGAAGAGTGCCAAAGTGGTCGATCCAGTTTCGCCATCAGTCGATCCCATTCCTCCATTGAGGAATGTCAAAGTGACTGATCCAGTCCCTTCCTCGGTCAATCCCACTCTTCCTCTGAAGAACACCAAAGTGGTCTATCCAAGTCCACCATTGATTGATCTGATCCAATCATCAGTCGATCCCACTCTCCTTCTAGAGATTAAACCTGATACTGCCCATGTTTTTCTTGTTAATACAGACTCTACCATGTCGGGGGGCATTCCTCCTTCTCCTGTGGAACCCCCTCCAAGTAATGAGGCCATCCTTTTTGATTGGGGTACGCTAACTGGACCTCGTCTTCCCTCCCACATTCCTTTCCAGATTACAGTACAGGTTCGTGGTCGGGACATTCCTCAAACGTTGATAGATGAAGGTGCCTCCGTTAGTATTTTGTCTTATGTTGCTTGGTACGCTTTGGGTTGTCCGCAACTTGTACCGGTTACACAAAATCTGTTAGCTTTTAACAGAAGAACTAGTCAACCTTTAGGGATCCTTCCTCAGTTTCCTGTAACTTTGGGAGGGAAAACTATTTTTATCGATGTCATGGTATTCTAAGACCCCTTGGATTTCTCTTTACTCCTTGGGCGGGATTATGTCTATGCTATGAAATCTCTTGTATCCACTCTTTTCCGTGTGATATCTTTCCCTCACAATGGAAGAATTGTGACTATTGATCAACTTTCATCCATCGGCCCTAACTGGGTTACCTCCCTAAGTGGTTCTTATATGCAGACAGTATCACCCCTGCCGCATGTCAATTATGTGGTGTTGTCTCCCATGACCTCACCTTCCGATGATTTGGATCCGGTAGTTGACATGGTGATCTCTTCGGTAGGGTTATTGGAGCCTGATCTCCTTAACCCTGTCATGACCCTCGACATGTGTTCCTCCCTGAGTGATTCTCTTCCATCCAGTGAATATCTCTTGGAGGCCATGACTGATTTTTGTCCCTTGACATGGTATCCTTCCAGAACGTTATTCTCTTGGAAGCCATGATCAAAAGGAAGTAACGAGCATAGTTTCTCTTCTCTGTGGCAAGCTCGTTAAAAAATGAAACAGAGGTCACGCGAATAGTTTCTCTTCTTTGTGGCAAGATCGTTAAAAAATGAAATAGAGGCCACTAGCTTTCAAGCTGGGGGCATCACGAGCATAGTTTTGTTCTCTGTAGAAAGCTCGTTAAAAAATGAAACAACAATCTGGGGATCGAACCTGGAACCTTGAGCATAGTTCTTTTCCTGTGTCAATCTCGTTAAAAAATGAAACAATCACCTCTCCCTTCAAGTTGAGTCTTTCACCAGATCTCGTAGATGTCGAGTCGAGTCTTTCATTAGGTCTCATTTTTTAACCTTCATTTCATCCACCTGTATCATTTTTATCCATCTAGCACAGAAATTGGTGACAACCTCAAAGTCGGTGAATGAATTGAAGCTTAGGGGGCATGTCTCCAGCCTTTGATGATCATTCTCAAGTCAAGCCACCAGCTTTCAAGCTGGGGGCATACCAAGCTTAGTCTTTGTTCTTTCTCGTGCTCGTAAATACATGAGAATGCAACCGGGTAAACTTTTATCTCTTTTTCGGACCCGTATGGATACACGAACACACGAAAAAGGAACCCCCCTGGAGTCTCCTTTAAACCCTTTTCAGACTCTCTAAATATGAAAAGATTGTCGAGTGACATTGCTTCCTTTCACACTCATTAAAAGGTCAGAAAGGGCGTCTTTCGATCGATAGTTTAACCCTTTTTCGGTCTCATTGGACTACTGTACGAAAAAGGAACTGAGAGAGTTCTCTTTTAAGTGTTTTTCCAAACTCTATAATCTCGAAAAACCTTCGAGTTTTCTGTCTTTGGACTCGTTAAAGCACACATTGACAGACCCGTATGGGACCGAACCCTTACTTCTTCCAGTTCATTAAACAAAGGAAGAGGAACTTACCGAAAGTGTGTTATATCGAGCATGTGTTATCCTCCTCGATCTCATTAAATCAAAAAGAGGTACTCGTCCATCTGGATGGGGGAAAAATTGAAAGGAGCAAGCCAAGCAGTCTCTTGAGAACGTCATCCAACAATTCTTAGAGTCGCCCTTGAACACAGCACTTTGTCATTTGTATGCATCATAATCCGCTGAACCTCTGCACTGAGCCAATTCTTTGAGTTTCTTTCACTCCTTTGGGTCACCCGATGCAAGTCACGACATCCACTGCATCATCAAGTCTTGGTTCACGTCATGTTCTGCTGTTGTGCCTCAGTGTTCAAGGGAATTATCCGCCTCGAGAGTCAACCATCCCAAATATCTTGTCTCTAAACCCGTGTCAGTCCATGTTCTTTTGATCTACCTATTACATCTCTATGGCTATTTCGTGTCGTTGATGGGGGACACATCAAGGCCCTCCCTCGACGAGTCTATTCCTGTCGACTTCAACACATTATCCGGGGATCAGACTTAGAAACCAGTTAGTACTTTGGGACCTGCATGCCTCAATGGCAGGCCTCCTCACATTCGACAGTAGGTTTACATCATTGACCTCTGATCGAATGATTCCATAGGTGTTCGACTTCAGCTCATCTATTCGCATTCGCTGGAATGTACTAGGGTACCTTGGGAATCATTGACATTAATGGTGATCTCCCTCGCACTTGTTAACGGTTTACACCATTGACCGGTAATCAAGTGTTTTCTGCCATGTTTGACATCAAGACATCCATTCACATGGTTAAAATCGTACCACGTCGGGATTGGTAAGAAGACCCTGGGTTGAGTGATCACCTTGATGTATACTTTTCCCAGGCTGCGAAGGAGTTTCTATTGGACAAATGACGCATATACTGTTACATAGATCCACTTTCTATTGGTCGTGGCTATGTCTTGTCATCTCGTAGATCCACTGTGTATTCTTCGTGGCTACGATCAATCTGAGTCATCAGAGTATAGATCCACATTGTATCTTCGGTGGCTATACCTTCTTATCAATACAAATATGGATCCGCAGTGTATTTTATGGCGGCCATATCTTGCAAGTCTTGATCACCCAAGCATAGGTATGTCTGCCTTGGGTTTTGAAATATGTCATGATATTTGTTGGATGTTTGTGTGCAGCTTTTGTCAGGTTCTCCGATTCTATACCCTTTCTTGAGAGTCTACAAAGTATTTCAGTTATCAGTTCGCATCTTCTAACTTCATACTTTGGGGGGCAATCTGTTACACATCAAAATTACTCACTTTGATAGTGTCGCAAGTGTCGTCATTACAAGTGTCGCATTTTGCTCACAAGGTCGCAAGTGTCGCATGTTGCTCACAAGTGTCGCAAACATCAAACAAAGCATACTGCCATGATGCCTATGTCGTGCCTATTAACGACATGAGAAGGAGACTTGAAACACCTCAAACATTTGATTTGGAAGAGGAGAAATGAGTCAACAAGCTTGCAAACCTTTTTCCATCTGAAAGCACCTCAAAAACTGAGTTTTTGGAGGGGAGAGCTCCCCCTTACACTATCTCGGAGCATCGACGCTCCCCCTTACACTGTCAGGGAGCGTTATAAATCTCCCCTGGCCCTTTTGAGGGAGCGCTATAGATTTTGAGAGTGTTGGCACCCCCCTAAAGCCTACTAGGGAATGCTACAATGCTCTGATGGCCCTTTTGAGGGAGCGCTACCTATTCTGGGAAGTTGTTAAGTTTTTGAGATGAATGGGGGAAGCATCTTTTCATTCTTGAAAGTCATTTGGATTCGAATCCCTAGTCCAGCCATGATCTTAGGGAAGATCCTCAACTGAAGGAGGCAAATCCTCAACTTCCCCAAGGATATCTCAAGTGGTTAGAGCCTCTCCAAGGCTATATAAGCAATCTTTCTAATGGTGAAAGGGATGGAAAAAGGAGAATTACACCAAACTTATGATCTCATAAGTGGTGTTGGAGTTGATTGGGGGAAGAATTGCTGGTATGAAACTTATGATCTTGGAGGAAACACACAGTCAGCCAAAGGAGAGTGATCAATGAAGTTGTTGTTATCCAGGTTGTGGATCTTTCAGGCAAGGGTTAGATGAAGAGGACTTGACGAAGTTGTCGCATTCGCATCTACGATTGTAAGTATCGTTGTCATTATTCTCATTAATATGAAACGCTTGGCCTGTTTCTTTCTAGTTCATGTCTAATGTCACATGAACTTATCATTAATTGATAGATCTGTTTTCAAGCTAATATCAATAGAGTAGGAAGTGGTCGTATCTTGTTTTGTCCACAGGATCCAGCGAGAAGCAAAGGATCGAAGTGCAACTAAGAGCATGCAGGGACAAACGTCGATAAAGAGGTACTTCTGTTATCCTTCCTTCCCATGTGTTAGCTTGGATAGATTTGAAAGGAAGTCAGTGTCCACGTTAAGCATTTTCTGTCTAGAGTTAGGGTCAAGCTCTTAGAGGCGATCTACCTGTCCGCAGGGAGATTTTCCTACAACACCATGGGAATTACATCATACATAATTTCATCTCTATATACTCCTATCTTAAATTCAACCAAGAATTGTTTAGTGACCATTGTCTGGTGTCCTTTATGCAACCATGAGAGTTTGTATCACTTTGGATGTGCAGTTATCTCCAATTCCAATTTTTCCACCATCTCTATGGATACTGTTAGCACTAGGAGTCACCTTCTGATTGCAAGGAAGTTAAGCCCAGTACCCATCAGATGATATGTGAAAGTATGAGTGTTTTTTGAAAGGTCGAATGGAAAAACTCGAAATGATAATATCCTTACTTAGAAACAGGGCTAACATGTAACAACAAATAAGGTCTTGACTAATTTCAACCAGTAGTTTGGGAGTAAATGTGGATAGAAAGAAGACTTGAATGAAAGGAATGTAAGAGCTACTGCAAACATCAGGTCCACAAAATCCCAAAGGAAGAAAGTTTCTTAAAACAAGATCTTCTTGAAATTAGAAACTAAGGAACTAAATAAACACCATGACAATAAAATGATCAACCATCCATCATATCATTACCACAGTCATCCATATGAAGCATTTAAATATGAACATTTAGCATTAGAATCAAATAGTCTGAAATAGGAGCTGATTTCTATTAGTCAAAAAGTATTAAGTCCAGTACATACTAGATCACAGTCATTTATCAAAAATATTACAGTTTCTTTGGAGCCTTGCTCTACCATCCGAACCCATTAAAGAAATTCATCTGTCTATTTATAACAAGAAAGCGAGGCAACAACTGGAGGTACGAGCTAGCCTATTTTCCTTAAAAATATCAAAACATTTATTTATTCTAACAACTAAGATAACAGCCTATTCTATAAAACATGGAAGTGTTGGTGACTAAACCCGATCATGCTTCTAACTTCTTTGATCCTCTTTTGCTTCCCAGCACTTGTTTTTCCATGTGTCCCTTTGGAGCTTGTAGTTGTCCTCTATATGCCAACTGCTACTTCTGTCATTTATTCCATCATTAATTTATCCAAAATTGTTGGCTTAGTCTTCCTAGATCCCTGGTGTTTGATGGATACTCCCTTGGGTAGCAATTCTTTGTAGTTCCACCTAAAATGGAACAAGGAGAGAAGGTAGTGCCTGTGGGTAGCACCACTATGCTACATATATGCGGCTACATTTGTCCTCTATTGCAATATTGAGTAGCACTTGTGTGTGAACCTGCTCTCTGTAAGATATTATGCAGCGCCTGTAGGTAGCGCCCGTGGGTAGTGCCCGTGGGACAATTCTACTTCTGTAAAATATTAAGCAGTGCCTTTACACAATGCCACCTATGCTTGGTTTGCATAAGGCTTTGCGTAGCTATGCCAAAAATGCAGCGTCTTTGACTCCTGAATGTGTGTAGAGATGTGTGTTTCCTTCCATGATGAAAAATCAATTTACTTAGGTTCTTTTACCACTGAGTGAAGCTATCACTTAGCAAAAAAATCCAAAATTCATATAGCTAAACACATAGAAGCTTGTATAGGTGGAAAAACTCAGTATGTGCATATCAGTTAACCTTCCCAAGAAGGAACAACTCTCAAAATGGGGTTTACCACTACCAACTACTTTTCATTTTAACACTTAGCCTCACACTCTTTCTGGTGGAAAGAGTGTCTCCAACTAACTCGGTAGACTTCTTCTTCTTAGCACTGGTAGGCTTCTTCAGTATAGTTGTGCTCTCCTTAGCTACTGGTTTGTCATCTTCAATGGCAGCCTCAACCAACACCTGTAAATTATTTTGGGTTACTTCATCATTGAAATGCTTCAATTCTGCCTTTAACTTCTTGTTCTAAGCCTGGAAACCCATGTTCTGTCTGTAAAGATTCTTCAGTTGTTTACGAAGAGGTAGAGCCTTTCTCACTGTGAACCTTGCCAAGTCTAGGGTATGGTTGTAGCCAATCAGGAGCTTATTCATCTGAGCCAAGTGGAACTTGTCTTCTCCTTTGAGACTAGTTATTTCTCTCCTTGCATCCCTAAGCTTCCTAATAAGTCTTTTGTAGGTTTGGCTGCCAAGGGGGTTGGGGACATGTGTAGTCTCAATAGGATTCTTCTCATCCTTTTCTTCCATATGTATAAGAGTTTCCTTTCATGTTTCATCAGTCTTCTCAAAACCTTTTCCTTTATGCTTCTTCTCTTGCACAGATTTTTCAATGCCTTTCCCTTTCTTCTTATGTATAGGGGTTTCTGGTAAAGGATGTCCTTTGAAATCCCCCTTAGGAATTGATGACCTAGTGAAAGGTCTTTTACCTTTGATGGCAATTGCTAGAGGAGGAGAGGGAAAGAGAAGTTTCTTCCCTTTGTTTGATGTCACCTTGGTAGAAGATGGAACTTCTTCTAACCCTGGTGGAGGTGGTGGTGAGAAATATCTGTGTGGGTAAGGACAGACCTCCTCCTCAGCTTCCCTGGCCTGCTTATTGATATTTGAAATAGGGGCTCTACCCTTTCTCTTCTTGTTGATCCCTATTTTAGTACTGGTAGATGATGAAGAGCCTGCAATCTGTGATTGGGGGGTAGGTGTTGGGTACAGCTTGAAGTGAGAAGTGACCAAAAAATTCTCCCAGGAGATCTCTTTCTTTCCCAACTCTTCAGAGACAAGCATCTTGATAAGTCTAGAGTGGAAAAGACTGGAGTCCACATCCTTAGATTTGTCTTGCACCCTATATTCCATTTTACCTATACTTATCAGCAGGTAATATGGAATATTCATCTGAACCTTACCAGTAAAATTTAATAACAGCCTTATGTGGTAATGATACAGGGTGTTAAATCTCCCTTCACAACTAAAATATCTCTATATGATTTTCATCATTCTGTCAAACTGGTCAATCAACTGATTCCTTGGCACACTCTTAGATAATTCATTGGCTTGGTATTCAGGCTTGAATATATCTTTAACGAAAGGTGAACTCAATACCATGGCCTTGAACCAATTTTCTCCTGAAATGGGGATCCCTATTGCAGCTGAGATGGAGGATGTCGTCACCTCAAATTCCAAATCTCCAAATCTGGTTTTCTTACCATTAAAATTTAGTGAAAAATGTTTTTCTACTTCTAAGTGGCCTCTCTGCATGTTCTAGCAGAAAGAGAGGCATCCTGCTCTTCGAAACATTTCCCTTGCCATGGGTTCTGTGTCAAAAAGGAGCATGTCTGCAGGTTATGTTCAAACTATCTTGCCACCTTTGTGTGTTTTCTTCGACTGAGGGATCTCCATGACTCAGAAAGAGGGTTCTTAAGAGGCTATAAGGGAATTTATTGACCAGAAAACTTCAATTCAAGTCTCAAATGCACAAGGATGGCCCTCCAAATTAACAGTTCTTAGAAAATGAACTTGGCTATGAGAAATGGACCTTCAGGATTATACAGTTTTTCATAGTGTAGACTATGAGGAGGTAATTCCAAAATGACTCTTCGTACAGGATGAAAAGAAGAAAAGAATAATCAGAGAGGATCGAGCAGTGCCTCTGTGTAGCGCAACACATACACAGAGGATAGGCTATTGCAGGCCTGTGACTTTCAAAGGCTATGACTAACAACAATAATCAGACTATGGATACGAGCGAATATGTTTACAGGAATGAAAATATGGCTCCCATACTACCCTACAAGCTTAGAAAACTGAAACCTGAGCACAAATATCCTATGAAAATTAATATGAAAAGGAGGTTGCACATTATACCTGTGAAGTCGACAATTGTTGAGCTCCTCAGTGCGATCTTAGGATGATATTGAGGAAAATTCGGCCCTAAAATCTCTCACAACATCGGATTTAGTGGACATGTGATCATCTGATCTGAACTGGAAAACTTACGCAGTGCATCACTATTGAACATTTCAAATTTAGAAACCGTTACCAAGGATCATAAATGCAAGATCTTTTGAAGGCATTTCAACTGACTTCTGGCACTGAAAACAAGGGTTAAGTTATCAGTCGTGGAAATCATGACTTGGAGTGGACGAATGATAAACATGACAGGCGCTACGGAAATGTCTACTGAGTGGGAAGCACTCTCCAAATGAAAAAAAATGATTGGACAGGTGAGTGGGGATGATGAGGTATGTATGTGAGGTCATGAGTGAGGAGAGAGGTGTGTCACATCAACTTGGTCATGGGATGTATCAAACTAGGGATGAATCATGAGAGCAGATATAAAGAATATAACATGAGCTTAAAAGGGTTTAAGGACCAAAAAATGAATTGTGGATCAACACATGAGCTATGACTCAAAGGTTTAGTCATCCTAAGGGGTCCTATCATAAATAACATTTAATGGATGAGAAATTTATTTTAAAGAGAAAATAAGAATCTAAGGTTTTTTAATTTTTCTTTTTAACAAAAACAAACTAAGAGACCCAAGGCGACTTAGTGTGATAACAGATACTAAGTTGTCAGTGCTCCAACTATCAATTATCACCTTGCATACTTTGTCTTTAGTCTTGCAAGCTGTTATGAAGAGACTATTCCTCTGCACTGGCCTTTCAACTTCTTCCTCTGGTTTCAAGAGAACTTTCCTCAAAGTAAGAACCTAATTTTAAATTAAGCCTAAAAATACTCATAAATTTAAACAAATAAAAATTACTTCTAATTAATTTCTTTCATTCATCATATAAGTAGCAGAAATTCATATAAGCAGCAAAAATCTAAATAACAGCATGCTAACAACTTTAAATAACCATTACATATTCATGAGAATGCGTACCTAAAAATACTTATGTGTGATGCTAAATTCCCAACCTCTGAATGTCCTCCCTGCTTCTTTTCCCTGTTTCTTTGCCCAGCCTGTTGATTTGACCAAACTCTGCCCCAAAACTGAGTTTTCCTCCCTGCCAACTAGGAACAGAGCCTATGCATCTCCCTAGCTCCAGGATACCGTAAGGAATCCTGGCCCCCGTGTCCAAAACCCCCAGCAAACTGGTGCCCTCGTAATGATCCTTCCCAACTACAGAACTCAAACCCTCCACCAACAAATCCAAGAGAACCCTGAAAAAAATCATCCCCCTTCCTTCTATAAGCCTCCCCCTCATATGCCTCCTTCCCCTTTCCTTATCCGTACATTCATTGTCTTATCCGATTATTAATGCTCCTTATCCAATTATTAAATGTTTTATCCAATTATTAATGCTCCTTATCCGATTATTAATGCTCCTTCTCCCCTCCGTATACGTAATCCTTTAATTCAAACAATTAAATTTATTAACCCTTTTAAATTTAATACCCATGTCATTGAATGTAATAGGTAATTAATTAATTAATTAATTAATCAAAATTATAACCATTAATTAATTAATAAATATTAATTAATATCATTATACCAATCTTTGTTTAGTTAATAACATGTTAGAAAAATTAATTACCTAATAAATTTTTACTTAATAATCCCTAAACATATATTCAACTAGGGTTGTTACATACACCCACCCTTCAGGAAACTTCGT
>ML779376.1:1878550-1912645 GCA_009831015.1 Picea engelmannii
CTAGTCTTTTATAAAAGACAACAAACCAATCAATTGTTTGAGAAATCCTTTAATTACTATTATCCAGTTCAACAATTTTTATTTAGACAACTGTGGTTTAGTTACGTAATTATGAATATTCATATATACACATTTCTTCTTTTATTTTGAAGGGAAAACATTAAATTCCACCACAAGACAGATCTCCATACCTTCTCAACTATTACTACTCATCCTTCCTCCCTAACCTACTTCCATCTCCATTCCTATCCTTCCTCTGCTAGACTATCTTGTAGCATCAACTATACTGACCTAACTCCAAATAGAACCCATAAGAGGAAGTGTCATGATCTTGACCAAGATTCCCTAGCAAGCATCTGACAGTCATCATCACACGTCTTGGGGAGCGTGAACTAACACCGTCCTCCCATGACTTCAGGTTTCAGAGGATATACGATGGGAAATGCCTCCACCCCTCCTAATCATAGCTAGGGTCCACACCCTACAATGGAATATACAGTGGCACCGTGTTGTTGGGGGTTTTGTCATCGTTTATTCGTTTTTGGGCAGTGTCATCACCTGAAATCTTGCACTGGTCCACATATCATAGAAATGCATCCAAACCAATATAATTTCTCATACAATATTCATACCATAATGTTTCTCAGCTAGTGGTCATGATATCCACTTTCATCATCTTTATCCCTAGGCTATTTCATAGTCCATAACCTGCAGATTAGTCTGTAACACAAACTCACACATTTCTATGCATTATCATCATGTAATTGCATACTATCATCATTTCAATTTTGTATCCTTGTACCGATAAATTAACATCAAAGTTTTCCAGTTAGAAATAGATCTCATAATATCCCATAATTCAATTTCGACACCCATTCATAAGATTATCATTTACCCAAAATAGATTGCATCATATCCAACATCATCCTAATAGCATTTAAACATTCATTAAATTCACATTCTCATGATATGTCGCATCTCATCAATAACATTAAAACATTCGTAAAATTTACATTCACATAATAGATCTCATTACATACATCATCATCAATAACATTTAATCATTCATAAAAGTTCATACATTTAAAGTTTAAGTGTATCACTTAATAGTTTCATTGTGACTAGAAAATAAAGTATATAGGCCTCAGGTAATCCTGGTTGTCTAAGTCAAAAGGTGGTGTCGCATACATCCAACCTTCGAGAAACATATTCTAGAGGTGGTCAAAAAAGTGAGGGATAGTCTCGTCATAGTGTCTCGGCATCTTCCCAAGTAGCAGATCCTGGACTATACTTGTCCCACTAGACCTTAACTTGGTCTACCAGACGGTTCCTGAGATATTGGACTCTACGGTCCAATATGCGTAATGGTTCTACCGTGAGAGTTCCCACGTTCGATACCTACAATTCCTTCCAATTTAGTTTATGTGATTCATCAGCAACATAATGATGTAAAACAGATACATGAAATAAATTATGAGTTTTATGCAAGTGGGGTGGCAGTACGAGGCGATATGCAACGAGTCCAATTTTCTCTTGGATTCTTAATGGTCCTATAAATCGAGGTGACAACTTTGTCCCCTTCCTGAATCATATGGTACTCTTATTAGGCCTGATGCGAATGAAAACCTGGTCTCCCACTTCATAACTTCAGTTGGTCCTATGTGCATCCGCATAACTTTTCTGCCTATCCTATGCTTCCTTTAGTCTTTGCCTAATCTAAATCACCTATTCCTTCATTTCCTGAATCAATTTTGGCCCAACTATTACTCAGTCTTCTAGTCTATCCCAACTCAATGGTGCTCTGCATGGCCTCCCATACAAAGATTCATAGGGTGGCATTCTGATGGAGCTATGAAAACTGTTATTGTAGGCAAACTCTACCAAAGGTAAGTACTTTTCCCACTGGGTTTGATTATCCATGACATACATCCTAAGATTGTCTTCCATGACTTGATTTACTCTCTCTGTTTTCCCATCTGTTTCAGGATGATAAGTTGTGCTTAAGTTCAACTGAGTCCCCAACGCTGACTGTAGACTTGTCCAAAACCTAGAAGTGAATATGGAGTCCCTATCTGAAATGATCTTCTTAGGTATCCCGTGCAAACGGATAACCTCGCTTACAAACACACGTGCCACATCAGTGACATCGTAAGTGTCTCTAACCGGAATAAAATGAGCACTCTTGGTTAACTTATCCACTATCACAAGGATGGCATTGTGTCTATGAGATGTGAGCGGCAACCCCACAAAAAAATCCATGGAAATGACTTCCCATTTGGACATAGGAACATCATGTGGTTGTAGGAGGCCTGCCGGGTGATGGTGGTCGACTTTCACTTGTTGACATTCTAGGCACTTGGTGATGAAATGGACTACATCGTGCTTCATGCCTACCTAGAAGAAGAGTTTCCTTATATCTGCGTACATCTTCTTCACACCCGGATGCACACAATAAAGTGATCTATGGGCTTCTTTCAGTATGATGCTTTGAATATCCCCATTCTCAGGGATGTACATCCTTCCTTGATATCTTAACAATCCATCTATTTCTAGACTAGACTATATCCTTCATACTTTGGGTCTAACTACCTCCCACTCTGGAGGTTTGAAGTATCCTTTAAATACCAACTGTCTCCTTGGATTTGTGTCAACACATGTTCCCTCAGATTGACCTTTAAGGTTACCAAGGAGAAGATACGTGGTCTCCTACTCAAGGCATCTATGACCACATTTTCCTTTCCCTTGATGTACGAAATACCAAAATCGTACTTACTCATAAACTCACTCCATCACCTTTGCCTGGCATTCAAATATCTTTGAGTGAAGAGATGTTTTAAACTTTGATGGTCCGTTTTGAGTTCAAAGTTTCGCCCCACTAGATAGTGCCTCCAAATTTTTAGAGCTAGCATTACAACTGCCAACTCTAAATCATGAGTCGCATATAACTCTTTGTGTTTCTTCAACTTCCTTGATGCATAGGCTATCACTCCTCCATCCTACATTATCACGGTCCCCAACCCTTTCTTCGAGGCATCCATGTAGACTATGAAGTCCTTTTCCATATCCAACACTCGTAGAATTGGCGCACTAGTTAGTAACCTCTTAATCTCAATGAATGCACTATCACACTCTTCTGTCCATTCATACCTGACCCCCTTGCGCTGCAAGGTAGTGATGGGTTTCGCTATTTTGGAGAATCCCTCCACAAATATCCAATAATAACCTGCTAGCCCCATGAAGCTTCTCACCTCATGGGCATTTTTTGGCACTGGCCACTCCATAATGGCCTTTACCTTTTCTGGGTCCACAGAGATTCCTTCGCCAAAAATGATATCACCTAAATAGTGGATCTCTTTCTGGAAGAAGGACCACTTTGACAACTTCCCATATAATTTGTTCTCTCTAAGGCAGGAAAACACTACTCGCAAGTGCTCCTCATGTTCTCTTTCGTTCTTGGAATAGATGAGGATTTCATCTAGAAAGACTTGTACAAAATGATCTAAGTACTTCTGAAATACGCCGTTCATGAGGCCGATGAATATTGTTGTCGCATTAGTCAATCCGAAAGGTACTACAACAAACTTGTAATGTCCAAACCAAGTTCGAAAGGAAGTTTTAGGGATATCACCTTCCTTAATCCTTAACTGATGATACCTTGATCGCAAATCGATCTTTAACATACTACTGCTCCTTTCATCTGATCGAAAAGGTCATCTATTCACAGCATCGGGTACCTATTTTTCACTGTAGCACAGTTCAAGTCCCTGTAGTCTATACATAGTCGTAAGCATCCATCCTTCTTCTTTACAAAAATTACTGGTGTGCCCCAAGGTGAGACACTGGGCCTTATTAGCCCTAAGTCTAGTAACTCTCTCAACTGCATTTGCAATTCACAAAGTTTCGGCGCTATCATCCGATACGGGGTATTGGAGATTGGTTCTGCACTATTTTTTAGCTCAATAGTAAAATCAAGCTCCCTCTCAAGAGGTAACCCTGGTTACTCATTTGGAAAAACATCTTTAAATTATGACAATACTGGGTACTGATCCAATGAGGGTCCCTTCCTTTCATTCACTGCTTCCACTACATAAAGTCGACACCCTTGCCTCAAGCATCGCTTAACCTTCATAGTTGATATAAAGCGTAATGACACTTTTTTCTGTACACCTTGGATCTCTACTGGTCTTCCTTCATCGTCCACATAAAGAGCCCTCTTTGCGAAACAATCTACCAAAGCTCGGTGAGCTTCTATCCAATCCATTCCAATGATTAGGTCATATGCCCCGAGAGCAATGGCGTATACCTTCAACCTGGTAGTACACACTCCCAGGCCTACTATACAATTATCAACACTAGTTCCTACCACTTGTTTTTCCCCCGAAGCCATCTCGACTTGTTTAAAGTCATCGTGCTCGTAGGCTGCCAACCCACTCTTTTCTAATGCAGATGGTGAAATGAAACTATCTGTCACACCATAATCAAACAAAATCTTAACATTGATATGATTTAGCGTACCTGATGACTCCACCACCGTGGATTGATGTTCGACCTGGTGATTATTAACCACTGCGTAAATCTGGTGGCTGCTACTTGATCTCCCCATCGGTGCCTTTCCTTCTCTATGCACAAACCCATATTGTAACTCTGGGCAGTCATGCTGGTAATGGAGTCCTCTGCACCCCCAACAGGTAACACGAGATTGAACCTGTGCATTGTTATGTGACTGTCTCTAAAATGAGTTCCTTCCCCTGGAACCCCTGTCCCTACTCGTTGTTCCCTAAGATGGTCATGGACATGTCTGCATTGTTGGCAATGAACGAGATGTTGCACTCGTTTCCATTGAAATCCCTGTGGCTACTGTCCTTGGAGTGACTCTGTTACCATACGACGGTAGCCTTGAGCCCCCTCCCCTAGGAAATGTCCTCGGGGCATTCCCTATGAATCCAAGATGATGCGGAAATGTCGGTCTTGTACCCCCGGTTAAGTTCATGTGTTCCTCCGCATAACGTGCATTTTCCACTGCTTCCGCTACTGAAGATGGTTTCCACATCTGCACCATAGCTCTTATCTTAGGGTTCAATTCATAAGCGAAGCATTCTACCTGTCATTGGTCATTATCCATATATGAAACATATTTGACCAGTTCCATAAATCTGATCTCATATTCTTCTACAGTTCTGTTTCCCTGTACTAAGGCATGAAATGCCCCTACCTGTTGTTCCTCGTAGTATTCTGGTAGATATTTCCTTCAGAACCTATCCTCGAAAAGTTCCCAAGATACTGTGTCTGGGGTAAGGTGTAGTTGTCTTTCCAGGTTGCCCCACCAGTTCAAGGTGCTATCTCTTAACTGAAAAATTGTGATCTTTGCCTTTGAGTTGGATGCATAGTCCCTTAAGGCAAAACACCTTGTCATGCCTTCCAACCATGATTCTGCACGTTCACTGGCACGACCCCCGGAAAACTCCAAAAGTTTGATCTTCTGCAATTCTCGTGTGAGTTCTTCGGGTGGAGGTCCTCCCCCTGAATCCCTTGACACTTATGGATTACCTGTTCCAGATGGTGGGGGTTCCACTTCAGTCCCTGCCGGTTGACGCCCCTTTAAAGTATTAGTAATGGCTTCCAACGAGCGCAGTATGAGAGCTAGTTTGGGCGATGGTGGTGGTGGCACTGGTGGTGTTGGTGGTGCTTGCGACGATGCTCCCCTTCCTCGACTCCCTCGAGTCCTGACCATCCTATATGCTTTAACCTACATCACCCAAAGTTGTCAGGGTGAGTTAAAGGATGTTTCAAATTGGTGCTACTCAAACTAGAAACGGGGTTAGGCGTAAGTTTTCTTTACTTGTCTGTAAATAGACATTACTCCTTTAGGGGATTGCCTAGGTTAGGATTAGGATTAAGCGTCTAAGCTTGATTTCTTCGCCCCTATAAAAAAAATCTATTGGTTCCCTTGCCCTGTAGCTACACTAGCCTTGAACCATACTCACCAATTCCTATGCTTACTCTCCTAGTGCATATGCCTACTCCTTCCTGCTTGTCCGAGTCTAAGTCCTTTTAACTTTTCACTTACAACTAAATATCCTCCGATGCTTGACTCAAGAGATTTTCCTTGGCGCGTAGTGTTGGCGTTGTTGAATGTTGCCTTGAGATTTAGCGTTGACTTGACTGGTGGAATGGAGTGGGGGCCTTGGCTCTTAGCTCGATGAGTTATGTGTATGGTCTCGTGAACCTGACGCTTGGACAATCGGAGTTTATACTTGGGATACAAAGATCAGCAACGCTAAATAAGCCTTTACCTTGATTTCCAATGCATTCACTAATTATGATTCAACTCGGTTAGCTGGCTTCGGGTTAATAGGTTAGGTAATAAGCCAGTTAGTCTTAATCTTCATACTGTATCTTCCTAATAATAATACCACTCTAATCCCTACCGTTTTACCATTAATCTAATTAATTATAAGAATTTATTTGTAAATACTTATGAGGGCATGTTGGCGTTAGTGTTCTTCTTAAGGCGCTTCGCTTGGTGGGGGTCTTGGGTTCAAAACCCATGGACTCTCTAACATTTTAATTTAATTAATTAATCATAATTACTTTTAATTAATTAATATACTTAGTTTTAATTTGCTGCATATATTTAAATATATGTATGTATATTATGTTATTATTTTTTTGTTTGTTAATAATTAATAAAAAAAATTAACGATTTAAACCATTGAAATTTAAATTTAGTAATAATTTAAAAAGTCAATTTAAATAAATAATAAAATTAAATATAAAATAAAATAAAATAAATAAAAATATTAAAAAAAATCAAATCGGGCACACATGAAGCCCACGTGCCCGCTTCCTCCAAAATAATCCTATGCCTGTCTCTCCAAACCCTAAACGCGTCCTTCCTCTGTCGCCTCTCCACTTTGCTCTGTCCCTCTCGACAAGCTCAATGCCCTTCTCTGAGCACTGGTGCTTGGGAAATGGCTTCTGTGTATTATGTTTTGTGTTTGGCTTGGAGGCGAGTGAGCTCTCTAGTTCCTCTGGTTGTTGTGTGCTCCGTAGTTCCTCGTGGGATTCACGTTCGGTGTTGGGCTTGTATATTGTTTTGTTTCAGATGCAGTGTGCACAAAGAATTCCTCGTGGGATTCTCCTCTCGACAGCTTAGAATTTGGCACTGGGATTTGTATTATATGGCAGGTGCTTTGCTGAGTGCTGGTGCATTGGCTATTGGGTGTTTTTTCTTTTTTTTTTTGGTTTTATTAAATTTTTTTTTTTATAAAAAAAAAAAATGTTTTGTGTTTGTGCAGCTCCTCGGCCATGGATGGGCGTTGTGTTCGGGATGTGTAGTACAAGAATAGGCATGTGGACTCCTTCCTTTTAAATACCACCTCCTTCCTTTCGCGGCGACCACAGGCTCTAAGAACTAGCTATCGACAGGTTGGTAATGACCGGAAATGACTAGATCGACTCAGCTTCCTGGATCGACCACTGGCTATCAGCGGCTATGACCACTGGCAATGTGACTGGAAATTGAAATTTGTTGCCATGTGAGTCTGGCACATTTTTCACCACTTGGGTTTTGAAATAATTAACCAAATTTGAGGCTAAGTGTAATAATTGCGCTGCGCACCACATCCTCTAGACATGGTAAGAAAACTCTAGACATTGAACTCTAACTGCCCAACTTACCAACCGACTGACTATTGAGAATTATTTACGAGAGAGCAAATCAATAGCATCGGGAATTGACAGAGACAGTATAGAAGCCCATCCCACTAGAAGTTCCGCCAGAAAGGTAATCTCGGATAAATCTATCCTTCTTTTAATCCCCTAAATAGCTTAGTAAGCTGGATCTAGTCTATGGCATAGAGCCTTTAGATCTAGAGCGAGTTATTGATCTGGCACCAGTAGCATTATCAGAAGTACCAATTGTGCATCCTTTCATTCGCAACAAATGCAGTTGAGGGTAACTTGTTGCAGCTATCGCTTCCCTTGAACGGAGCGCATGTTTCGATCTTGGCGCTTGTGCGTTGGCTTTGTGTATATTTTTTTTGAATTATTAATAAAAAAAAATATTTCTATTGTGCATCTTTGGTTCTCTTCGGCGTGGCTTTGTGCTCAACGTTTGTCGGCATTTGGTGCTAGGCGAGTGGCTCTCGGTTCCTGTGCCTCCTCCCCGTGCATTGGCACATGGTCTATAGATGAGTGGCTATATATATTTTTTATTTTCTAGAGCATGAGGCTATTCCTCGGAGCTCATGCGCTGGGTTTGTGTATTGGTGATGTGTGAGGCCATTCCTCTATGTATTGTTGATGTGTGAGGCCATTCCCAAGAGCTCACGCATTGGGTTTGTGTATTCAACGCAGGCTTGGTTTGAACACTACTGAATATCATCTCAAACCTTTAAAGAATTATATATATATATATATATATATATTTTGTTTATTAACAATTTTTTATTTTTTTTTGGTGTAGCGCGCGGCTCCTCCCCGTGGGTTCCTCCTCTCTCTTAGTTTAGAATAGCTTCTAGTTTCTTCATTACAGGTGCACTAAAATATCTGTGTGACCACCTTGCATATCTATTAGGCATACTATGAGAAATTTACAATGGCCATGATCACCTGGTACGCTGGAAGATATTTAGCTTCTGGTTTCTGTGTGACCGCCTTGCATCTTTCAGCAATGACCATGATCACACCGTTGTAGTGCACGTCTTTGGATTACGGCCTCCCTCCTTTTGTATCTATGTATGTAGTTGTTCTTTCTGGCTGGTGTAGTCTGACTCAGTTAATGTCTCCGGCGAAATGGACATCTGATGCATGTTGTGTAGTTTCCCTCTCCTCAGTAAGTAGGATGAATTTGTTCCTTAAGTAGTAGGATTTCTTTGTTCCTTATTTTTCTTTATGCCTTCTTTATGATATTGGTAATTATGTCTTCTTTATTAGATTAGGAATGCCTTTATGATATTAGTAGTAATTAGTTATTAAGATATTAGTAATTAGTTATTAACATTAATATAGGATAAAGAGAAAGATAGGAATTCAAATAGGATACAAAGACATATAGGAATTAGGAATGAATATGAACATGGAAGAATAAGTCATTTCTTCTTTAAGCTTGCTCTTCCTTACATTTCTTCTTTAAGATTGTACATGAAATAGAATGAAGAATACTGCGATATTTTTGTCCATATCTTAAAAGCCTAATGTTGAAGATTATTGTTGTAATAGGCATAGTGAGGGATTATGTATCTGAGTTCACTTTGATGAGCTAAAACATATCCTCCTAATCATTTTGTATGCCCATTATTTTTATTTGTTTTCTTTTAGTAATGTGGTTTATACTCCTTTTTTCATATATATATATACATATATATTGTTTGTTTAATTGAGCCCATTGCCAAAATTTATTTAACACTTTAAATACGTATAATATTAAACCAATTTCATTTTTCAGGCATATTGTTTATATATTATATATAGATTTGTGTATATACTAAAATCAAAATGTATACTTGGCTTGCAGGTTAGGTGGAGCTGGCGCTGGAACTTGGCCCTCAGGCCCCGATTTATCTAATTTCTGGGTGGGTACAATTCCATTACTAAATTGGGTAGGCAGGTAGGTAGGTAGGTAGGCCCTTGGTTCCATATTTTGAACTAGGGCTCTGATACCATGTGTAAGAACCTAATTTTAAATTAAGCCTAAAAATACTCATAAATTTAAACAGATAAAAATTACTTCTAATTAATTTCTTTCATTCATGATATAAGTAGCAGAAATTCATATAAGCAGCAGAAATCTAAATAACAGCATGCTAACAACTTTAAATAACCATTACATATTCATGAGAATGAGTACCTAAAAATACTTCTGTGTGATGCTAAATTCCCGACCTCTGAATGTCCTCCCTGCTGCTTTTCCCTGCTGCTCTGCCCAGCCTGTTGCTTTGACCAAACCATGCCCCAAAACCGAGTTTTCCTCCCTGCCAACTAGGAACAGAGATTGTGCGGCTCCCTAGCTCCAGGATACCGTAAGGAATCCTGGCCCCCGTGCCCAAAACCCCCATAAAACCGGTGCCCCCGTACTGATCCTTCTCGACTACAGAACTCAAACTCTCCACCAGCAAATCCAAGAGAACCCTGAAAAAAATCATCCCCCTTCCTTCTGTAAGCCTCCTTCCCCTTTCCTTATCCATACATTCATTGTCTTATCCAATTATTAATGCTTCTTATCCGATTATTAAATTTTTTATCTGTTTATTAATGCTCCTTATCCGATTATTAATGCTCCTTATCCCCTCCGTATACGTAATCCTTTAATTTAAACAATTAAATTTATTAAACCTTTTAAATTTAATACCCATGTCATTGAATGTAATAGGTAATTAATTAATCAAAATTATAACCATTAATTAATTAATAAATATTAATTAATATCATTATACCAATATTTGTTTAGTTAATAACATGTTAGAAAAATTAATTACCTAATAAATTTTTACTTAATAATCCCTAAACATATATTCAGTTAGGGTTGTTACACTCAACATTAGAGATCTCCCATCCTTTGCACCTTCTACTTCAACATCTCTTCTCTATGCTTCTGAAATGTGAGCTTCACCTCCTCTTTATTTATTTTTCTCGGGGCATTCCCAATACATGTGACATGTCTTTCCATAGGCATAGCATCCCACTGCTCCTCCTCCTCTTCTTCTTCCTCTTCCTCTAGAAGAACTTTTGCCCCCACCTTGTCTTCCTCGGGAATTTTCTCCTCTTTCCCAGTGACTGTGTGGTTTTTCAGCCTCATCCTTAGACTTATGTGCCTTTTCGTGGGTAACTCCCTTACCTCTTGTTGGGGTTGGGCTTTTACCTCTTCCTCATTGGCTTTTTTTTCTAGCCAATTTCTCCTCTGCCTTCAGTGAAAACTGATAAGCATCCTCCATTCTTTTTACTGACATCATGTTGAGCTCATCCTGGATGTCATATCTCAGGCCATTTATATATCTGGAAACTTTTTTTTCATCTCTCTCTCTTTGTCCAGTTCTGATGTTCAGCCTATAGAACTCCTCTATGTACTCCTTAACTATCATCCTTTTTTTTCTCAGGTTCTACATCTTCCTAAACAAATTAATCTGATAATCCTTGGGCATGAACTTAGCCCTCATCTTGGCTACCATTCTATCCCAATTATTTATATTTTGCTTGCCTTTGCTTCTCCTTTCAGCCTGCAGTTCATCCCACCACAGTGTTGCATATCCTTTGAGATGGGTGACAGCATGTTTCACCTTTATCTATTCATCTACATCTTCATAGTCAAAAACATTTTCCATGGATCCTATCCAATACAACAACTCTTCAGCATCTAAATTTCTTCCATACACTAGGACATCTATCTTGGCACTGCATCCCAATCTAGCAACTTCTCTCACAAAGAATTCTTTGGTAACATCCTCTCCTACAGCTTCTTCGGCTTCTACCTCTTCGCTCTCTGCATCGTTGATGTCTCCAGCATTAGGTGCTTGTCTCTGCGCTGCCTCCATCACCTCTAATCTTGCATGAAGTTTTCACATCTCCATTTCTATAGCTCGATTGGCTAAAGGTCCTTCCGCTCATCTCCTTGGTGGCATTGTGTTGACCATATGTCACACACAGAGTAAAAATTTGAGTTATTCTGTCTTATTTCCTTTTCATGTTGTCTGCAAGCAAAAATTAAGCTCTGATACCACTTGATGAAAACCCCCCTTCTCTCCTAAGGGTTGCATGACCTCCCGGTCTAGGATCGATCAAGAAATTGAGTCTGGTTGACTCTTTGGGTCTCTACTAGACTCCAAACCCACTTACATAGGTCCTTTCTCCAAAGACGCGGGTCGTATGAGACCCGCAGGCCCTCTCTTGAGTGTTGTTCAAACCTCAATTCCAAACGAGCACTAGCTCTTCTCTAGCTAAGCCCTTTCCTTTACATGACCATGGTTGTGACCACTCCCCTAATCAAAAGGCACATTGTGACTTCGCTTATTGGGTCTTTGCATGTGAGTCACCCCGACTCTCCCGACCTCCAAACTCCCGACAGGATCCTAGCACATGTTAGCCTCTCTATTCTCCTTCACCGATATAAACCTTCGCTATGACCGTGGGTCAATATTTTGAATGCATCACAATTTCATGTATCGGGGACTCTCAATGGTATTCACCTTCATCCTCCTGAGGTCTGAACTCCTGATATCCCCCTAGGAAACCAATGGTCCAGATCTCTCCTTGATCCAACGGCACAAATCAAATCATGAAATTGGATTTCGCGAGCTCCCATAACTCCTACCTCTGATATCCCGAATTGTGAACTCCCAACAAGACCAGATCTATGGTCCAACTCCCTCCTTCGATCAATGATTGTGCTCAAATCACGATTTTGTGATTCGTGAGTTCTTATAACTCCTCCTTTGACTTCCTTGAGTCAAGAATCAGTGAAACATTGATCTCTCACCATGTGTCCCCTTTTATGGATGGTTCCGATGATTTCATAATTTCGTAACCCTGCTCGTCTTGTGTAATCTCAAAGCTTGTCCTTAGTGAAATTTACCTTGATCGAGCGACTACGGTTCCTTTTCGCTCAGATTGAATGGAAAATATCTTTCCTCCTCTGTGCTTTCTCCTCATTTTCTGGATGCTAATCAGACAGTCCAGATCTTTCCCCTTAATCTTACGCTTTCTTCAGACTTAGAATATTTTTGAAGGATTCAAAGGCTTTAACCTTTGTCCTTCCTGCAAGTCCATTTCTTGGATCTCGTTAACACTTATGAAAAGTGTTATTTCTCCTGATCTTGGTATCATGAAGACTTCAACTTCCCTTGCACTCCTTGCGTTTTAGGGATTTCGATAACTCAAATTCGAAGGATTTCTCAATGAGAAATTCCTCTCGCCCTCCTAGCGTTCTCCTTTTCTGGTTCATCGACCTCTTGCAAAGTCCTTTCGACACTTAGTCGAATCTTGGAACTATGCACTCCTTGCACCAGATCTTTACACAAGGTTTTAATTCTTGCAGACAATTGTGCACACCTTGCACCAGTCTCTTTGCACTCCTTGCAAAGGGAAGTTTCGTGCTATCTCTTCTGAGCTTCGGAACCGAAACAGATTCTATCTACGCACTCCTTGTGTTCTTTGTGCACACCTTGCACCACTCGACAGAAGAGAAACAATTGAAACTTATCCTAACATTTATAGTTCCATATACTCATAATGAGATTCATTTGTTCATTCATGAAAGCACAATAACAGATAATTGCAAAAACAATTCCACACCATATATTGGGTCAAATTTCCTCTATTATATTCATAAGTGAAAATGGATACAACTGAAATCAAAACAAAAAATGAAAAACTCATAAATCTCCTCCTAACTTGTAGTTATCTTATTTGCAACTATCTACCCTGCAACCAGCCTCATATGGGCATACAAAACCTCTATCTATCTTAGAGGGATATCAGGATTTCCCCTACCTACTCGTCTACATCACAACCTATCCTATGGCTATTTTAGTCCAATAGCATTCCAGATTCGGAGTCGAACTTCCCACTTCACTCATGATTGCTCAAGCGTGCCTCAAATTTTTTTTCCAACACTAAATTAAGGCGTACTTCAAAAATGTCGATTGCAACTGCCAATGTTGAGGTTCCATACAGATTCCCAGATGCTGATAGGTCCTTATCTGAGTGCTTTCCAGCAATGCTCCTACATCATTGTATGTATGTGTGTGTGTGTGTGTTTATGTTCCGTAGTGGCGTTTCCCAGCCTGTTGATGGTTGGGTACGCTACAAATTGGTATCAAAGCTAGTTGTAGAAGATAAGTTATTGGGTATCGTTTCCTGGAAAAGGTGTTGATGGTCGGGTATTCTACAAATTGGTATCAGAGCCATGGTTTCAACACTGATCCTAGATGGGCCATGTTAATGGAAGTTGAAGAAAAAGTTTTGGAAAAGAATTTTTATCGAAATGGACAAAATTCAAGTTCAGATCCATGGTTTCAATACTAAGCCTGGATGGGTCGGATAAGTGGTCATTAGAACCAAGGTTTCAGGTGGAAATTGTGTCAATAGGAACCAATTTCGAACCTCAGAGCATTCCCGAATGCCAAGAGGTTACCTTGGTCATGTTACGAAGCTCAAGAGGTGTAACGGTATCATAAAACCATGAAAGACATGGTATTGGGTTGTAGAGTAATGTTGGTCGTAGGATCTGTTCAGAAAAAGAAAAAGGGGAAACCCTTCATGACCATTAGATCTGGATAAAGTGCAGGAGGGTTAACCTAGAATCCCTTCGGATTCTGTGACTTCAGTGAAGTTAGGTGAAAAAATAAGAGAAGGGATGAAGCCCGAAGATCCGAAGTCCCGGAGGAGATCTACATCGTAGATATGGGGAGAAGACTTACCGTTAGATCAAGCCAAGAGAAAAAGGTCATACGCATAGTGAAGAGTGGATCCGAGCCATCGGATCTACGTGCAAGTGCTTGTGAGTCATAGATATCACGGAAAATCATATCTTCAAAATTCGGGAGAAGTGGGGTGTGTTGGTGCACAAACTTTCGAAACCCAAAGTTTTGAAGAGAAAGAGAAGATGTAGTGGGGCAGGATGGCATTTCCAAGGGTGACATGGACCTTCCTAGTCATGCCTTGTGTCACTACCTTAGTTGTTGAGAGCTATATTATGTGGACTCGGAGGGTAAAGAAGTCCATAAATTTGGAATTCAGGAGACTGGAAGGAAGCAGGTGTAGAAACTTCCGAAGTCTGAAATTTTGGAGTAATGAGGCATGATGATTTCATCGGGAATGACATGGACACATGGGATGTGTGCCATGTGTCAGTGGGTTTTAGACCCACCAAAGATAGAAATTTCATTAAGAAGGTGACATTTGTCAACTGTCTGAGTGGGCCATGTGTCTATTTCTGATGTTTCACCACCTGGACCTCCTCTTGAGTTTGGGTCGTGGGGCCCCGATGGTCCCAGTGAATGTGTGGCACCAGTTGTGGAAACTAGAGACTTGACACTTCAGAATAATTTTACATAAGGAAATGAAAGGAAGAACTTTCAAAAGTTTCATAATGCCAAGGTCATGAGACGTAATAATGTCACCAAAGGTGACATGGAAGTGCTCGGAGACTAACGGTTCGAGAGAAGTGGGGTGTGATGATGCACAAACTTTCGAAGCCCAAAGTTCCAAAGCTCTGAATCTCTGAAGTCCCGGAGCTCAGATGCATGAAGTTCCACAGTGGGTGTTAGTCATTGGATGTTGAGTAGTCGTGGATTGTTGATCCACCCTACTTCACGAGTTTGATAATCCGAAACTCTGAGAGATTGTTGAGATGTGATTTGAAAAATTATGAAGCCGGAGGCCTGAAGTCCTGAGTAAGCGGTTATCGATCTAGCACTTGGCCACAACCTGTGGTCACATGGGTTGGGGGCTAAGAGAAAGGACCTAGTTCGCGAAAATTTTTGTAGAGCAGAGAAAATCTCAGAAAGAGAAGACCCGCGAAGATTCTTGATTGATCGAGAACCGCAGTGTGAAATATGAATTTTTTGTTGAATCAGATTGGTTTATGAATACTATATAATTTATTAAGTACTGATGGCCTGAAAATTTTCAGTTGACTGCACATTCTTTTTGCAAAGTCAACGATTGTCAGAACCAAACCGAACTGTCACAGAGTGCAGAAAATGGAGGAGGTACATAATGCTTATGGTTCATAGAATGAATCTAGAGGAATGGATGTCCATTTGGGAGTTGAAGGATAAAACTCCAATGGGCATGGAGAAGAGATAGATAAGAAGGGAAACATGATGAAAATCATTGAAAGATTGCATAAATATGTCCAGTCTCACCGATCAGATAACAGAAAGCTCATGAAATCCAGGGATCAATAGGGATAATTCAACATAAAGTTGATACAGATCCTGGAAAGGATAGAAAGGAAATTGGATAAGGAAAGTGACTCCAGTAAATCAGGAAGTCCCAGGTCCCCTGATGAGAAGAGAAAATCAAGGAGCATTGGTAGAAACCATCATCACTCCCAAGGACACTCCAAGAGAAAGGAACATAGTATTTCAATCCCATCTCTTACCAAAAAGCATAGAAGATCTGGAGTGGATGAACTGAAGGGAGAAATGGATAAGATTAAGCCTCCTACATTTGATGGAGAGAACAATAAGGAGGAAGATGTTGAGACATGGCTTCTTGGCATGAGGAAATATTTCCAACTTCATAATTATTCCTCTCATGGAGAAAGAAGAATTGCAATGTATCAACTGAAAGGAAAGGCATCCATGTGGTGGGATCAACTTGTGCAGGTGAAGAACATTAAAGAGAAAAATGTTACTTGGAAGGAATTCAAGAAGTATTTCAAAAATAAATACTTGACTAAGATATACTATCACAGAAAGATGAAAGATTTCTTTGAACTCAAGTTGAGTAGCATGACCATTGATGAGTATGAAAGGAGATTCCTAGAACTGTTGAAGTATGTCCCTTTCATCAAAGTTGAAACTATTAAAATTCAAAGGTATCTAAGTGGACTTCCACCTTCCATCAGTGACAAGATCCATTATGATGATCCTAAAACCATGGAAGAAACTATAAGGAGAGAAAAATTCTTATATGAGCATCAAGGAGAAAATCCCACTTTCTAGAAGGCTTGGGAAGAAAAGAAGAAATTCAAGATGGATCAGAGGAAGAAGGGAGCCAATCCATCCTTTTTCAGAAATAGACCTCAAGGACAACCAGGTTTTAGAGAGCCTGGGAAGGCTGAAGTAGGTGGGAAAATTCCAAGACATCCACCTATGGAATGTTGGGGTTGTAAAGGTAATCATAGGTACAGAGATTGCCCCCACAGAAATGATAATGTGAGAGTTGTCCACAATTTTCAATGGGCAGAAACAGTGGAATACATGGGCAGTAGAATATCAAGGATCTACGCAGACCTGGAAAACAAGCAAGCATAATGTCAATCCCACATGATTGATGTTGAAGGTATGATCAATAACCATGCCTTTACTATTTTGATTGATTCAGGGGCTAGTCATGGTTATATAGATCCCAAGATGGTGGAAAGTTTGCAATTTCCAAGAAATAAGCATGGAAAATCTTGGTTAGTGCAGCTAGCTATAGGGACCAAAAGAAAAATTACTAAGTTGGTTAAGTCATTTCCAGTGGACATGAATGGACTGGGCACAAGGAATGAATTGAACATCTTACCTTTAGGGTCCTATGATTGTCTAATTGGAATGGATTGGTTGTACCAACACCATGACATATTAGACTGTCATAACAAGGCATTCACTTGCCTGGATGAGGAAGAAAATCGGAAGACAGTCCAAGGAATTCCTAGAGCAGTTGTTATCAGAGAAGTCTCAGTGATGCAGTTGAAGAAGTGCTACAAGAAAGGCTGCCAAATATTTGCAGCTCATATGGAAGAATCACATAAGGATAAGGTGTCAATTATTGAATACCATGTAGTACTAAAATATTTTGAAGATGTATTCTAGGAGGTACCCAAACTACCCCTGAAGAGAGATATTGATTTATCAATAAAACTGATGCTTGGAGTAGATCCAGTGTCAAAAAATCCTTACAAAATGAGGGCACCATAGCTAAAAGAACTACAATTTCATCTTGAATAACTTCTCAAGAAGGGGTATATATTCCCAAGTGTGTCACCTTGGGGTGCTCCAGTCCTGTTCGTGAAGAAGAAGGATAGGACATTGAGATTGTGCATAGATTTTAGAAAGTTGAACAAAGTGATTATTAAGAATAAGTATCATTTGCCAAGAATCGATGATATCTTTGATCAGTTGAAGGATGCCAAGATATTTTCAAAAATAGATCTCAGGTCAGGGTACCACCAGGTAAGGATAAAGGATTATCAAATGCACCTCATTTTTCATGTGCCTAATGAATGGTGTATTCAAGGATTATCTAGACAAGTTTGTCATAGTCTTTTTGGATGACATCTTGGTGTATTCCAAGTCAGAGGGGGAGCATGAAAATCATCTGAGGATGGTGTTGCAAGTGCTAAGAGAGAACCAACTGTATGTAAAATTGAGCAAGTGCTCATGCTATCAAAAGTAGATCCATTATTTGGGACATATCATTTCAAAAGATGGGATAGTTGTGGATCCATAGAAGATAGAAGCCATTAGAGAATGGTCAGCACCTAATAATGTGACAGAAGTCATATCCTTTATGGTTCGAGATGGATATTAAAGAAGGTTCATTGTAGGGTTCTCAAGGATAGATCACCCCATCACTTCCTTACAAAGGAAGGAGAATAAATTTCAATGGACAGAATAATGTGAGAGAAGCTTCCAACATCTGAAGTAGTTGTTAACCAGTGCTCCAATCCTGAGGATTGCAGATTGAAATGAATATTTTGTAGTGTGTACAAATGCATGCAAAGAAGGACTGGGAGGAGTCCTCGACCATAATGGGTTTGTAATATGTTATGAGTCCAAGAAACTGAAAGAGCATGAAAATAACTATGCAACTCATGATTTGGAGTTGGAAGCCATTGTGCACGCTATAAAGAAATGGAGGCATTACCTCATGGGAAAGAGGTTTGAACTGAGGACGGACCATAACGGTCTGAAGTATTTGTTTGATCATCCAAACTTGAATGCTAGGAAGAGTAGATGGTTGGAATTATTTTGTGAGTATGACTTTGATATCAAGCATATCAAAGGAAAGGAAAACAAAGTGGTTGATGCACTCAATAGAAGACTGCATGAACTACATGCTACGACCATTAGCATGTATCAAACTAATATTAAAGGAAGAATTTTGGAAGCTGCAAATGAAGATTTGTAGTACATAGAATTGATAGCAAAGCTACAACAAGGTAAGATGTTATAGAAAGTGGGAGATTATAAATTGGAAACCGATGGGACACTCGTGTATAAAAACAGAATTTATGTACCTAATTCCCAAGAATTGAGAAGTATGATTTTGAAGGAAATGCATAAAGTACCTTATGTTAGGCACCCTGGATTTCAAAAAATAGTGATAGTAGTCAAGAGCCATTACTTTTGGCTGGGTATGAAGAAGGAAATTGCAGAATACGTCACCAGATGTATGGAGTTTCAAAAGGTCAAGGCTGAGCATAGGCACCCAGCTGGGTTTCTAAAGCCATTGCCCATTCCTGAGTGGAAGTGGGAAGTGGTGACAATGGATTTCATCACATGATTACCCATAACAAATAAGCAACATGATTCCATCATGGTGGTGGTGGATAAGCTTACGAAAGTTGCCCATTTTATTCAATTGAAGAATACTCACAAGGAAGCTAATGTTTTCGATATCTATATGAGGGAAGTAGCACAATTGCACGGTATTCCCAATCTAATTGTGTTTGACAGAGACCCAAAATTTACCTCAAAGTTATGGAAGGGGTTATCAAAGGGTTCAGAACGAATATGAACTTCAACACTGCTTATCATCATGAGACTGATGGGAAGACAAAGAGGGTGAACCAAGTGATAGAGGACATGCTAAGGATGTATGTGATGGACAAACCATCTAAATGGGAAGACTAAATACATTTGTTAGAATTTGATTACAATAATTCTTACCAAGCATCATTGAAGATGAGCTTGTTTGAAGCACTTTATGGAAGAAAGTGCAATACCCCAGTAACTTGGGACAACCTAGCTGATAGAGAAATAGTTGGGCGAGATTTGCTCAAGGAAATGGAAGAGAAAATGTTGAAGATTAAGAAGAATTTCAAGGCTACCCAAGACAGGAAGAAAATTTATGTTGATAAGAACAGAACCCACAGGGAGTTTAAAGTGGGTTATCATGTTTTCTTAAAAGTGAAATCCAACAAAAGTTCCTTCAAGTTGGGAAACTATTCCAAGTTGGCAGCCAGATTTTGTGGACCATTTGAAATCCTAGAAAGGATTGGACCAATTGCATATGTGCTTGCATTGCCTGCATCCATGACTATACATAATGTGTTTCATATTTCATTGCTTAATAAATATATACTTGATGCTAATCATGCTATTGATTGGAATGTGATTCAGGTGGAGCAAGAAGGTGTCTTGCAAGTGCATCCAGTGTGCATATTGAACAGGAAGAGAAAACAACTCCGAAATCGAGCCATAGGGCTTGTAAAGGTCCAGTGGACCTGGTACAGTCTTGAGGACATGACATGGGAGCATGAGGATGCTATGTGGGCATAATACCTACATCGTTTTGAAGATTTTGAAAATCTTGTTGATACTGTGTAAATACGTTGCACTGAGGACAGTGAAAAAATAAGGGGAGGGGATTGTAATACCCCAAGGATGAGCCCCAATTGTATTATTAATTGTAAACATGTTTTGTAGGCTGATGAGACAAGAAATTATAAGCTGGTAGGCTTATGTGTTAGTAGGTCGAAGAGCTTATATGTTAAAGGCTAGGAGCCTTTTTTGTAAATGTAAATATTCATATTATTAATATAAAAACCTCGCTGCATGTAGATCGACCACGATAAAAGAGAATGGGGGAATGTACTCCACCAGGATGGGTAAGGGAGAGGGGGTTGAGAGTTTGGAAAGAGGGGCTTAATTCCAAGAGAATAATAATTTATAATTATTATTCCAAAGGCTATTTAAAAGGATATGTTTCTATCCTAAGTTCTGGGGGAAAGGTGAAATGAATACAAACTGGAGTACATGCAGCTCCAGGAAGACAGGCGTCAACCTGGGCGAATGTAGTTAAAGTTGGAGGGTCATCTCATTGGGGGGGTTCTCTCCCATTCTTCCATCCTCCACCTAAACTTGTGGGATCTCCATCATCGACCTCTGCAATTTTCTTTTCACACGCCCTGAAACCAGTAACCCATGGGTTAATCTATGTCTCCTATGAAACCCAATGCCTTGGTAGTAGTCTGGGATGTGTTGTGTCTTCGTGATCGGTTGTTGCCATTTTTGGCACCCATGCCCATTTTTTGTTGTTGTTGTCACCCTTGTGTCAACTGAGTGTTGATGTTGTTGCAATTTCCCTGACCCGGTTGGAATTGAGTTGAAGTGGTTGAAGAAGAAAGTTTTTGGGCCTGTGAGCAACTCTCTCCATGTGAGAGAGAGTGTTGAGGAAGTGTGTTCTCCTAGAGGGAGTCTCATAGTTGCTACAAAGCTCTGAGAATTCTGGTTTAGCCTGTTGCGGAAGCCCAAGGTGTATACTCCTGGGATGGGACTGGCATGTGGGGAATGAGAGTCTATGAGAAGTGGGCGTAAGTGACTCCTGGGAGAGAATCATTCCTCTTAAACTGTGTGACTTTCCTATTGACCTTGCCTAGTCTAGGAATCCCTTTCCGGGTAGAGTTTAGTCCCAGCTCGGGGGTGACCCACTGTTGAGAGTGATGAGCAGTGTGGTATAAGGCTGGGAGGTTCATGGAAGGTCTGCACGCAGTTGGTGGTTTTACTCCAATCAAAAGATAAGTATAATTTCCATGCTTAATTATGTATGTTATTCATGTCTGTGATTCTTGAGATGTTATCATGTGTTTCATTGCATGTAATAATTACAGTCAATTCCATTTGAGTCTGTATGGTAGCAGTAACTATGTGTTACTTGTGTTAAATTCATTAGAAATGCATGTTATATATGTGTGTGTGTGTATGTGTCTATGTTCTGTAGTGGCATTTCTTGGCCTGTTGATGCTCGGGTATGCTACAAATTGGTATCAGAGCTAGTTGTAGAAGATGAGTTATTGGGTATCATTTCCTGACAAAGGTGTTTATAGTCGGGTATGCTACAAAATTTGAGCTTCTACGAAAAATATATGGTATCTTGAGTAGGTGAAACAAAGACTAATCCAACACCAACACCTTCCTTAGAAGAGGCTCCATAAAAAAACATCTTCCAACCAGAGGTAATTGGAGGAGAATCTTAGCAAATGGTAATGGACTATTTTCTGGTTTCAAGAGGAGGTTCAGGAGCATTAGTGAGCTGCAATATACTGGACCCTAGATCAGTATCAAGTGAAAAAATAGGATTATTGGTGGGGTTTTCTTCATCACTGATAATGTAGGCCAACTGAGCTTCCCTGTAAAGCATTATATGCTCTCCCCCAAACATAGGAATGGTGGCATATGTGAGGTCCATCCGCAAGGTTCCCCCTAGTATTTTTATCCAATATCTTGACAAGAGGATACCAAACTTAGGGGGAACATTAGTTACCACAATATCCATGACGACACTTTTAATGGGCAACTAAAACAAGGTCACAACTAGATATTTGATAACCCCAAGACACTTCACTTTCCTAGAGCAAAAGAATATAAGTCATGGTAAGATTTTGTAATTTCCAACCCAAGTTCATCCATGACTATTTTTTGCATGAGATTGTGAGATGCCACTAATTCCATCAAGAAATTATGCAGCACCTTATCATGAATATTCAGTGATGTATAGAAGGGAAGGGATGAATCATCTCTATCTTTTATCAAAAGTCCTAAGATGATTGTTGGTTCTTCATCTTGGAGGTTGACTGAATCATTAGAATTGGAGGAAAGTTCAGGATGCAACATTTTGGAAATATATTTTGTGAACTCCTCATTTTTTATCATCTCTAAAAAAGGGACAAGAATTTTTATTTTTTGAATTTCATTTTCAAAGGTGAAAGAAGATGGATATTTCAGAATATCCTTAACTTCTGGAGTAGGATTCGTAATCAAATCTTGAGGGATTTGTACATCTTTATCTTTTCTTCTAGCTAACACATGCTTAGCAGAATCTTCTACTTTGGCGGGTTGATCTGAAGTGTCATTCTTTTCCTCTTTCTTTTTGGACCTCAGATTGTATCTATTAGGATTTTCTTTTGTTTTCTCTCCCTTAATCAATTCATTTATTTGATTATCCATGAGAGATTTATCATATGCAGATTGGGTCAAGTGAGGGGATGAGGAGGTGTCACCAAGGAAATGGATATCAAGATCAATTCCTTCCTCCTCTCCTTCTTCATCAGCAACAAGGTTGTTTTGTAAAGGATCTTGGACTTTTTATCATCCCTTTCTCTATTTCTTGGATCTCTTAGAAGAATCTGAGGAGAATTATTGGGTATTTTGTAGTTACCTCTATTATAAATATTTTTTGTATTCTTATAGGTCTGTTTTCCTTCAAGCTTTAGCTTCTCCATCTCAACAGAAAGTCATTTTACTAATTTGGTAAGTTCATCAACTTGAGGATGGACAACAGAGGAATCAGAGGTTGAGGCTTTAACTCTACTTTTTCTCTTTTCCCTATCATATTTTCCCCTAAGTTTGTCAGATGCCACTATTTTAGATTCTACCTCCAAGGTTGCATCTTGCATATGAGCTAAGGAGGTGGATCTTCTTTCTCTCAGTAGAAGGAAAAAATCAGGGTCAAAATCACTGGCATAGGTGATCTTGGCAGAGGTTTATGTAGTATTTATCTCAGTAGGGATCTTATTGTACATTTTATTGAACCTCTTGGGGAAGTTAGAAATATATTCTCCCTCTTTCCTCTTTAGGGATCCAAATTCTGTGATATAATACTAAAAAAAAAAATTAACCCCCCACTATCTCAAGAAAGCATCATCTAAATCTTCAATCCCAGCAATAGATCCAGGGGTCAAACCCCTAAACCATTTCCTATCCTCACCATCAAGTCTCTAGACAAAGACTCTCATCCACACATCCTTATTCTCAATGTTTAGATTGTCTGCATAACTATAAAAGGAAGAAAGGTGTTCTTCAACAGTTATGTCTTCCTCTCCTGTGAATTTGGGCATGTATTTTAGGTAGTCTCCAGTAGGGAGAGAATTCATAGGCTGAGGTAAGACAATAGGTGAATACCTATCAGCCACTATGGCATCCATCCTATTTCTAATATCATTAGCAGCTGCCATTAGATTTTGGATTGTAGGAGAACAAGGAGGAGAAGGAGATTTGACACTTGTAACTACAGTTGGGCTTTGAGGGGAAAGAGGAAGCTTGGATGAGGATGGACAAGTATCAACTTTTAGAGGAGGATTTTGAACCTTTCGGGAAAATAAAACATGGTCCAAGGGAGAATAAGTTTCCTCTTTTTAAGTCTCATAAACTTTAATAGGAGGAGGAGTAGGAAAACCCAAAGTAGGGAAATCTTCAAGACTCTCAAGTCTGAACCACTTTACAATGTCAGGAGACACAAGGTCTTCAAAATTTATAGCTTTAACTTGAGGGATAAAAGATGAATATTCAACAGGGAAACTTTCAAAATCTAAACTTCTAGAAACTTCAGTAGAAGGTAAAATAGGAGGGTTAGATATGGCTACTGGAGTTTTAAAAGTAGAATCATATGAGTGACCAGAAGTACCTGGTATAGTAGCAGAAAAACTCTCTTGAGAAGATTTTCCCTTTTTGATTAACTTCTCTGGGTCATCCTTAGGTGTAGTCAAAGGTAGTTGTGGAGTTTACCTCATGTGCCTGCCTTTAGGAGCCATATATGAAACAATGTTGTTACCAGGTGAAAGATGCAATCTTCAATGTACTAAATTCTAATCCACCTTCAGAATTAGTAAGCTTTGTCGTTCAATCCCAGGGAAATGTCTTCAATTTGTTCCCTAGAAATGGATCCAAGAATGTTAGCACTAGGATTCACCCTTATATTTCAAAGAGGATAAGCCCAGTACCCATCAGATTATGTGTAAATGATCAAAATCTGGACCAGGGGTCAAATTTTAGCTCAAAAAATAAACATTCTCAGAATTACCTCAAAATGAACAAGAGCGTAGCCCTCATCATCACGAACCCAACGCAACTCATTTCGTCTCAAACGGACGTCGGGAGCGAGAGATATTGCGATCTGTCTGAATCGTCAAACAGGCAAAAAAAAGGATGTTGATTGGGCAGTCCGTACAGGCTGACGTGGCAGAGGCCGTATAGGTGACGTGGCGTGAAGTACGCTGAAAGGGAAGCTATGATGTGGCAGTCATCTATTGGCAGATTTTGGGTGAATCATTTGTTGACACGTGGAAGTTGTTTGGTCAAATGATTGGGTGCCACGTGGCCCAATCATGGGCTGCCACGTGGCACCCCAGTATTGGTCTATTTGGTTTGTTAATCAAAATTTTGTATAGTCCACCGGATTCAAACCGTGGACCTCCCCCTTTACCAAAGCCTTCCCAAATTCCAACTTGCCAACGTGCCACCGTACATTACTTATCATATTAATGGTTTTGTTTGTATTTCAATTTGAGTTTGGGTATGGTTTGGGCCGCGACCAAGCCGAGGCTTAGCCCCAGCCCTTGGTCGCGCGCCATATAACATGTAACCACCGCCATAATATATAGTGTGTGCAGGGTTTTTTAATATGGTTTGAAAATGGTTAAGCCCATGGATGTATGCCTACACTACATATGACCACAACCAAGTGCGCGGGAAGTTTAAACGGTTGACACGGTTTCAAACGGTTAGCCCTTTTGTAAATGCATGTGGTCGTATGGACCCTAATGTGCCCAGGTGCTAGGCGGTTAGGGGATCACACACCCATAACCATCCTACAGTTTGCATAGTTATTCGGTTGTGAGTGGATGTTGGGTTTAAACACGAATTTGGAGCGTGTTCTTGGTTCAAGCACACAGAGGTGTGTTTTGGCGAACCAAAGCCAGCAAGCAAGAAGGAAGAGAATGGCAGGAGGCCTATCTTTCTCATTTTTTGGCCGATTGAGGTGTCATAAAAGACCAACTAGGGGTTTTTGGACGTCCTGGATCCATTGGCACTGTTATCAAGGCCATTTGAAGACTTCTTTTGCAGGTTTTGCACCATTGAAGTTTCAGCAAGCTCCAGGGAGCTTGAAGCCCTCATTGATTGAGGACATGTTTTGGTGAGCCTATGTTTGTTTTCTGTGATTGAATAATCATTTTTGGCTAATTTTTATGCTATGAACACATTGGGACAGGTTTTAGAGGCTTTTGAGGACTTTTACAGGTGTTTTTTCCAAAGAGAAGCTCAGGGAAGCTTATGGCCACATGTAGAAGAGGTCATGCCTGGATGAGACATGATCCATTTTCAGATTTCTATTAGTCATTTTTGGGGTTTTTATGTGTTCCGATCCCAATGGTACAGTATATTTTTCCATTGGAGTTGAGCAGCAGCTTGTAAAATAACTTTTGACAAATTAATCCCAGAGAGCCAAGTCCATTGATGGAGGCTCAAGGAGATGTAGCCCGGAGGGGGGTGAACTCCTTTATCAGCTTGTTCTTGTTGTGAGTTCGATGGTTTATTTTCTGCAAGTTGTGTTGCTGTGTATTTGTTTAAAGTACATATTTAACCATCTAAAAGAACAATTCATCACACATAAACATTTACAAGAAGATGCATGAACTTAACACATAATTTTATCTTTCATATTTATACACATGAAGCAAGGTCCTGTAAAGTTTATTTTAATGAAGTAGAGGGTGCTTGCATAGCATAACAAGTCAGCCTTTTATTTTCAGATCAGTAAATGTAAATGAGTGTTTAAAAGGCCAAATGGACAAGACTCAGGATAATAATGTTTTAACTCAGAAATATGGGCTAGCATGCACAAGCAATTAAGGTCTTGATCAACTTCAGTCAGTGAATGGGAGTAAAAGTGAATAGAAGGAAGACTTTGGTGAGGGAAGTGTAGAGGTTTGTTTATGACATCAGATCTTCAAGCAGCCTAAGGAGGAAAAACTCAAACATAAGATCTTCTTGAATTCAAAGTTTAAAGAACATTGAAGAACATCATAGCAGTACTATAATTAAACATTCATCATAATACAACTATAACAATATCATGTGAATCATTCAATCATGAAAACTTTAGTATAAGAGGAAACAAGATGGAATAAAAGAAACTAGCTTATATTAATAAAAAAATCTCAAGTCCAATACATAACCAGAGAACCAGTATGCTTAATCAAAATATTACAATAAGGGAGCCCATATCAACCATTCGAACCCTCTAAATCATTTGGAATATATATTTATAACAGAAAGGGAAGGAAACAGATAGTGGTGTGAGTTGTCTTTCCTCCCATAGGATTCTCCAAATCACTTATTCAATCTAACACATGTACTAACAACTATTTAACAAACTGCTATTAAAAATGAAACATGTTGGCAACCAATCCAACAAAATTTAACTGGCATTGTCTTCCTTGATGTGCATCCCTTTCCATGCCAAGTGTCATGTAAGGGTTGTATGTTGTCATCATGCTTCCACATATGATCTTAGCTCTTCTCCACATCATCAGCCACCCAAAAGAGTGATAAAATAGAACCCCTTGATTCCAGGTGCCAGTTTGTAGTGCCATTCAGTAGCGTGTTGGGTAGCGAGTTTATGTAGCGCCCTTGCAAAATAATCTGCACATTTCGTAGTGCAGATCCAAAATAGGGATACAGTTTCCCTAGCACTGAACCTATATATATGTGTTAAATTAGGTAGCGCCACACTTCAAATCACCTTTGAGGAATTGGTAGCACTATCACTGAAACAGTCCTACATAATTGGTAGCACCCATCATCAAAAATAATTTGGTAGCACCACTATGACACAACCCTGTGAATTTGGTAGCATTCATGTGTACTTCGTCTAGGATATTTTGTAGCACTTTAGGTAGAAAAATGGAAGGACATCCTATATAGATGTTTTCGTAGTGCCATGGCACTACACAATGTCTGTGCTCTTATGTATGATGAGACTAATCAAGAAATTTAATCTGATAGGTTAGAAGCCTATAGATTCCTGTATAGGTGGAAAAAACTATACATCTTTGATCACTTACTCTTACAAAAAGAGACTGTTCTCAAAAATGGAGCTTATATCCCCCAATCATTTCATCAGCCTAGCACTCCTCCTTGTGGAAGGAGGGATTCCTTCTAACACAACAACATGTTTTTCTTTTGTAGTGACATGCTTCTTGACTGCAGGTGTTCTTTTCTTCACTACCAGTTCCTCTCTTTCAATGGCAGCTTCCACCAGAACATTCAAATTTCTCTGGGCCAATTCATCCCTGAAGTATTTCAATTCTTCCTTGAGATTTCTATTTTGAGATTGAAAGAATATGTTTATCTTGTAGTGGTTCTTAAGTTGTTTATGGAGAGAAAGGATTCTTCTAGATGCAAATCTTGCTAAATCAGGGGTGTTGATGTAATTTTCCATCAGCTCCTTCATCTTAATTCTTTCAGATAAACCTTTTGCTTTCAAACTGGAAACCTCCTTCCTAGCCTCCCTGAGTTGTCTAATCAATCTTTTGAAGGTGTGATTGCTAGGTGGAGTGTTGATGTTGATAACCTCAACAGGATTCTTCATGGCTTCACCTTCATCTTTCTGCTACACAGGGGCTCTTTCTACCACCTCAATAGGCTTCTCAATGAATTTTCCCTTAACTTTCTTTTTCTTTAGAATTGAAACCTTTGGTAGGACTTGTGCTTCAACAGCCTCCTTGAGAGTTGATGATCTATAAAAGGGCTTCCTGAATTTTGTGCTAGTTGTTGGAGAAGGTGAAGATAAATGCAATTTTCTTCCTTTCTTGGTTGTGGCTTTAGTATATGAAGGGACCTCTTCCAATTCAAGAGTAGGAGGGGGTGAAAATTCCCTCTGTGGATAATGATAAGCCTCCCTCTCTTTTTCTTCAATTTCCTTAATAACCTCTTAGTCTTGAGTAGGGTCTTTGCTCTTTCTTTTCCTGCTTGTTCCTACTAGAGAAGTACTACTAGATGGCAAAGGACTTTGCATCTTTGACTGAGGAGTTGAAGCTATGTCCAACTTCATGTGAGAAAAAATAATGAATTGTTCCCAAGGAATGTTCCTCTTCTTCAATTCTTCCATCACCAACATCATGATCAATCCAAAGTGAAAGAAACTAGTGTCCACATCCTGGGACTTGGCTTGGAATCTATCATACATCTTCCCCATGCTCCTCAAAAGATAGAAAGGGATATTCATTTCATCTTTACTAGTAAAATGAATCAATATCCTTATATGGTACTGGTATAACATATTAAACCTTCCCTCATATGTAAAGTATCTATGGATTATCCTCAACATATTGTCAAAATATTCAAATAGATGACTTCTAGGGACTCCCTTGGACAAGTTGTTTGTTTGATAATCTGGTTTGAAAAATTCCTTGGAGAAGGTAGCATTTAAATTCATGGATTTAAACCATCTCTCCCCAGTATTAGGAATCCCTATGGCTGCTGCAATAGAGGCTTCAGACACCTCAAACTCCATGTCTCCTACCTTAGCCTTAAGGCCATCAAAATGTAAGGCAAATTTCCTTGCCACTTCATGATGTCCCCCCTACATATTTTCGCAAAAAGAGAGGCATCCCACCCTTTGAAAAACTTCTCTAACCATTGGCTCTACATCAAATAGGTGCATGTTTGAGGGTTTATTTCTGACCACAGTTCCTCCCTTGTGAGATTTCTTCTTCTGAGGTGTCTCCATGGATCAAGACAAGGGATAAAAGGCTATGGTGCAGTAAAGGTTAAGGGATAAAATAGAGGCAGACTTCGATGGGAGAATGATAGTGAATAATGGTTTCTCTTTCCTACGATTCTCATCTAACTTGCCTTGTTTTTACATAACACTGTTTTGATGGCTTTTGAAAGGTAAGAAATGAAATTTCCCCTCCCCTTACTATCTGTAGATCTCAAACTGAAGAATAATGATATAGTGAAAGTAAAATTGATGCAAGGGTCTTTGAATACCTGGAAAATGACACTCCAATCCAAATACTAGAGAAAACAAGGGAAATGTAGCGAGGCTTCAACAACATTTTTTCGTAGTGTAGTGCGCACACAAGGAATAAGTGTTTGCACAAGCACTCAACACTCAGGACCAAGATGAATTGGCATATTGATAACTGAAATCTAGGTGAAAATGGTTGTAAGTGTGTGAGAGGGAAAATATGGATGCAGAGGGATGAAGGAGGGAGAGATTTTTAGCAATGGTCGCTATCCAAACTCAGGCAATAGATATCACAAGAATTTTCTATGCAATGGAGGGAGCTCACAGAATACATGGAGGAGTAATTGATAATTTAAAGCTCTGCAACCGGTTAGGATACCACCACAACCACCTCATCTTCCAAATCCATCTTATTAGTTAATCTCGTAGCGTTGTTTGTAATTGGTCTGAACTAGAAGTTTCAACAACGCCGAGTTTGAGAACATCCAAATCTTTGAAGCCATTAGGAAACTCATTAAAACCAAATATTTGAATACATATTTTAATGAACCATGATTCTAAAAACAAGGTAGAACATGACCTCAACGAAATGATGACGAATCATGGCAAGGAATAAAAGACAAGGAGTGAGCTACAGAAACTCCTAGTGAGTTGGCAGCGCTCTTTTTCAAAAAGAATGATTTGACCACCTTTAATCGGACATAGGGACAACATGGAAAGGATATAAAGGTATGAGTGGAAAGAGTGACATGTCAAATCATGAAGGTCATGGGATAGGTTATGCATGGTGTCAAGTCATGAGGTGAGTCAAAACCATAAGCCATAAAATGAACCTAGGCTTAAAATCTATGTAAGGGACAAAAATGAGCCAAAACCCAAGACTCTATTTGTTCAAACTAGCCTAATCAAATCACACAAAGTAAAATAAAGAAAATTTGAATTTTTAAAGGCTAAAAATTTAAAACTAAGGGATAAAATACCCAAGGCAACTTAGTGTGATAACAGTTAGGACACATTGTGTGTAAGCATGGGTTGTTGGTAGATCCTTCCAAGATTACTATCATTGTTGATCTACCTCCTTCTACTTCGGTTCGATAGTTGTGCACTGCATTGCGACACATTCGATACTACATAAAGTTTCTTAAGGGTTACGCATAGATAACAACACCTATGGAGAAGCTATTAAATAAGGATAGTAAGTTTCAATGGATAGACGAATTCCATAAGAGCTTCAACACATTAAAGAAGAAAATGATCATTGCACCTATTTTGGTTTTTCTAGATTGGAGTATGGAATTCCATGTTCATGTCGATGCTTCATCCTTTGCATTAGGAGAATTTTTAGCAGAGCCAGGTGCAGGAGATATTGACCACCCTATAGCCTTTTCTAGCAAGAAGCTCTCTACATATGAAATGAATTATAGTACCACTGAAAGAGAAAGATTTGCTATGGTATATGCGCTACATAAGTTTAGACACTACTTGTTGGGAGGAAATTTTAAGATGTTTACTGATAATTTTTCATTGAAGTACTTAGTCAACAAGCCAGTTTTGAGGGGAAGAATATGAAAATGGCTATTATTATTCTAGGAGTATGACTTTGAGATTGTGGTCAATCCAGGAAGAATGAATAAGGGACCTGATCAATTATCCAAGTTAGAGCATGGAGAGGAACCTACAAGTTTGGATGATACACTACAAGATGCACAGTTGTTGGCCATTAGGAAATTTGATGATCACTTCGCTGAGATAGTCCATTTCCTGTCCACAGGAATGGCACCTCGCAAGTATACACTTATTTAGAAGAAATAGTTGGTAGTCCACGCTGTAGATTTTCAACTTATAGCTGGACAGTTATATAAGATGGTACCAGATGATATCTTAAGAAGATGTGTTATGGAATCAGAAAGACCATTGATTCTTACAGAAGCACATGAAGGTATCATAGGAGGACATTATGTAGGGAAAGAAACAGCACAGAAGGTTCTCAAAGATGGCCTCTGGTGGCCCAATTTACATAAGGATGCTAAGGAATACTACAGAGCTTGAGATGTATGTCAAAGAGTAGGGAAGCCTTCTATAAGGGATGAAATGCTTTTAGCACCTCAGTTAAATTTACAGGCATTTGAGAAATGGCCTATTTACTTTTTGGTACCTATCAACCCACCAGGAAAGTGCACAAGATCTCGATATATCATCACTGCTACAGAGTATTTTACCAGATGGGCAAAGCAAGAGTAGTTAAAGATTATAGTGCAACTACAACTGCGCAGTTCATCTTTGATGATATCATAACCAAATTTGGATGCCCAAATATCCTTATGAGTGATCAAGGCACACACTTCATTAAACAAACTATTGAATCCTTGACTCGGGAGTTCGAAGTTCACCATCAGAAGAGCACACCATATCACCCAAAAGTGAATGGTATAGTCGAAGATTTCAATAATATTTTGGAGACAATGCTGACTAAGATTTTCACTGTTAATAGAGATGATTGGGATTTGAGAATTCTAGTAGTGTAATGGGATTATCGAACTACTTTCAAAAATTTAACAACGTTGAATCCCTTCAAGTTAGTTTATGTCCAGGAAGGAGTGGTACCTATGGAATATTTGGTTCCTAGTTTAAGAACTGCAACATTTATAGGTATGAATGACATTGGCGTTGTTCAATATAGGCTCGCATAGTTTATGGAACTATAGGAAGATAGTTTCATTGCAGGATTTCATCAACAAGTACAAAAAGAATGAGAAAAGGCTTACCATGACAGGCATATAAAAAAGAAAGCATTTAAACAAGGAGATTTGGTACTTTTATATGAAAATAAGTTCATGAAGCATCCAGGAAAGTTAAGGACACATTGGATTGGGCCATTAGAGGTTGTCTATGTTATGGAAGGTGGAGTTGCGTAGTTGAAGACTCTTAATGGAGAATGGAAGGATGGTTTAGTAAATGGGAGTCAGTTGAATCTGTATTGTGACAACCAGTTGCCTTGCAGCTCTCAGTAAAATCAAAGGAAGAAGGGTCTAGGTACCAGGTGTAGTTGAAATTGGGTACCAGACACAGAAAGGATAGTCTGCACATGATAAGGAGGGACAGAGAAGAAAGCACGCACTGCTATGCGCAATCTGCAGTCGAAGTAATGCGGAAAGATCAATCCTATAATGACTCAGGACGAGTCACATGTGAGTGTTGGGGACCTATTGGCCCTTGGTCATGTATTAAGGAAGAAAGAGAATATTAAGGAAGAAGAAAGACAAAGTATGAACTACGTGGAAGGCACACAAACCGATGAAGGGTCGAAGTGGTTAAAGAAGCTTTAAAGAAGGAACGAAGTAAAGGAAAGCAAGTCATTGAATGAGAAGATCAAGGAATAAAAAGAAACAAATAAGATATATCATGGACAAGTCAGCAAGTAGAAGATGACGCTAATGGGTGCTTTGGAGGACCTCGCAAAGAAGAATGAAGAACAGGTCGACGAAGTCCTTAAAATTAGGGCTATATGGACCCATGGGTTTTGGCACCTGGGCTTCAGTCCATGGTTTTCTAAGAGTCATGTAATGTATAAATAGAGGTCTAGAAGAGTTGAGAAGAAGGGGATAGTTGTGTTGAGATGTAAAAGTGTTATGTATTTTGGGTTTTCAGCTGGGTGCAAAGATCGACTCACCAGTTGGGCACACAACTTTAGGAAATAAAGAGGAAGAGAGAGAAGGATCTACAGATGAGTGCGTAGATAGAACTATATATATCCATCTATTCTATCAATAAACATAGTTTTGCGGATGTATCCCTAAGGAGAGGGTGAACCACTTAAAATCGTGTTGTTCCATGTGCTTGATGCTTTGTTATTTGCTACCTTTGACATTGTTATTGCATTGTTATTTTTCCTATCGAAGATAAGAAGATATAACTTACTTCGTGAAGTTAAGAATAATATTGTTAAGAATATCTGGGTTATTTTGCGTTGTTTGTTTGGAATCATCTTGCATTTCCTCTGGTTGTAGACACTTGTGTCCTGCAACCCTCCTATTGTTACTTCGGGTGAGACTTCATCTGCTTCACAGGTGTTTCCATAAGGGCCAATAGTTAGGGTTTGTTGGTGCGTTGTTAGAGTTGAACCCTAGGTATGCCCCTATGCCAACAAATGGCCTAGGTATATTCTTTCTCTTATCAAGGAATACATGGACTCATGATGGTATCACATGCATATTCTAAGATGAAATTTATGTGAGGAGATGGAACATCAATATGGATTGTGAATAAAAATTTGTTAAGGTCCTAACCCGCACATAGGTAGATCAATGTATTCGGATGTAATAAAGGTCAATATTAATAAGACCTTTCAATAAAATAGAATAAGGCGGATGTAAGAAGACCTAATAGAAGATTCCGCTTCTAGAAGGATCT